>OU964971.1:2308384-2313384 GCA_918808275.2 Dolichovespula sylvestris | reverse complement strand
TGCAAAAATTCACATAAAAAAGAGAACGAAATAACACTTAATGATAATCCGTTAATTTTTTCAATACTATCTATAACGATTCTAAGATTAAAACGAGGTTAATCCTGATAAATCATGTATGTATTGCTTTTTTAACATTTTTACCGAACGCTGTCTAGGATCTGACTGATTGTAAAGAAGTCGATAATGTTGTCGATGTTGGAAAAAAAAAAGATAAGAAACGTGTCTTCGAAGTCATGAACACGATTGTCTTTCTCTCTCTCTCTCTCTCTCTCTCTCTCTCTCTTTGTCTCTTTCTCTCTTACTCTTTCTTATTACCGATCCAACTTCGAAAAATGTTGAATCACGTCGAAAATAATAAATCCGGTAAACGATGTAAATCCTTTAGGGCGCATTAATGTAAATTCATGCGATGCGGACTCCTAATCGGTCCTCGTCGTACACCTGCACGCACCATATGGTGTTTTCTATTTCGGGAGTATACATATATATATATATATATATATATATATATATATATATATATGAAAAGAAAATATATGTATGTATATATATTTACAAGTATATAGTTGGTGGTTGGCCTCGACCCTACGTAGGTGAGCTTGGAAGCGACTCCGAACCCTCAACCCCAATTATTATGTGGAACGCGTAGAGGCTAGAAGGATTACGAGCCATTATCATTCCAAAGTTGAGGGGTGTCCAACGACTAGTAGCTCTGCACTGCTCTCCGTCTCGTAACTCGGGGTGTGTTCGGGGAGTAGCCTTGGAGAAAAACTCGAGCATATGTTTAATAAGTACGTATGGCGTTTCCTCGGCCCTTTCGTTTCTCTCGACATCTGTTAATTAAATTTCAATGCGGAGTAATTGGAAAACTTATCTCGATTTGCCATCGATTTTCATTATTAGTTTGATTATAAGTATTATTCTATTTGGGGTTACAATGATGTATGAATATATATATATATATATATTTTCTAAAGCTTTTTAAAGAAAATCACGAAGTCTACTGCGTAGATTGATGAGAATTAAAAAAGGAGAATAAAAAGAATGGAAGAAAGAAAAAGAGAGAGAGAGAGAGAGAGAGAGAGAGAGGTGTTTCGAAAATAAGTCCTTAGAAATTCGGATCGTTAACCTCTTGATAAATAACGAAAGTTGGGATATATCTTCCGAAAGATCAGGTTGGGATAATGAGAGAGGTAGGGGCTGGACTCGCAGGTGTGGGATGGGAACCTGCTACCGGGCTACGCACCATCGGCGTAGCCACCGAAAAATCATTTTCTGTGCTCGTCCAAGAGCCGAAAGATCCGGTACTTTTCTTTTTTCTTTTTTCCTCCTTCGGACCCGTCCTCTCTTCTTCCTTCTTCTTCTTCTTCTTCTTCTTCTTCTTCTTATAAAATTTCAACGTTGACAAGAAGAACGAAGGGCTTTGCGAATCGTCTTAAATCGAAGGTAACGATGCGTAAAGTTAATGTAAAAAAAAAAAAAAGAAAAAAAAAGGAAACGAGAAAAAAGAAAAAGAAAATAATGTTCGGCCAACGCGTTACGCTCCTTTTAAATAAGAGAACAAATTCCTGCAGGATGTTTCGTTTTGGCGAAGGATTGTCTTTGGCAGCGGCTACGTTCTTCGATTTGCTAAAGGACGAGGAAGAAAACTTTCTTATCCACCCAGGGAATGGATTCATTTAGACCCGAATCACAATTTCCAACGGAATCGTCCTTGGCATTCGAATAAATTTCCCGAAAGCTTTCATGGGCAGCCTATCCAGGCAATGAACGAACGAACGAACGAATGAACGTACGAACGAACGAAGCCCGTAGGAGGGTGGGAAAAAAGAAAGAAATAAATTTTCAGAATCGAGCGAGGTTCGGAACGGTGCCGTAGAAAATCGGTTCGGCTAATTGCGGAGGACTTTTCCGTCGTCGCTAGGAAATCTTCCTGGGTCTTCGCATTCCATGTCGTTCGCTCTTTTACGTGTATGTTCTTTGCGTGTAAGAAAGAAAAAGAATGCAAAGGAAAAAGAGAGAGGGAGAGAGGGATAAACGAACGACATCGTACGACGTACGGATGGTGGAATGTAATTTTGCTTTGGCTGAAATTTCCACTGGCAGGAGACGAAGCACACACGAGTCAGTTCGCTCTCCCTCTCTCTCTCTCTCTCTCTCTTTCTCCCTCTTTCTCTTTCTACCCCTTATTACTCCCTTATGTGAGACTCGACTCGACCGCCACCACCACCAGCACTACCACCGCCACCATCATCACTGGCAACAACAGCAACACCAGCACCACCACCATCGGCGCTACTGGCAACGGCAACCGAGACAGCTCGACTGCTGGCTGCACCTATAAAAGTCTCTTCTCCATTATATTGAGCGACCCCTCTCCCTCCCCCCACCTATACCACCAACGAATGTGCTACCGTGCTTACGAGACACGCTGCTGAGGCAGGGCAGACAGAGGACAGGAGAGAAAGAGAGAGAGAGAGAGAGAAAAAAAAAGAGAGATCCGATTTCTTTTATAAAACGATGATGAAACACGCCTGGTAAGGAAGAAGATTGCGTTTTCGCTTTAATTTAAGAAATATTGTATCCGCACGTGTTGCGATTCCCTCTTTCTTTCTTTTCTCTTATAGGTATGTGTACGATTTGTATTAATAAAAAAAAAAAAAAAAAAAATACAATAAGAATAATAATAAAAATAAAAATAGTAATATAAACCTATTAATAAAAAAAAAAACAAATAATAATGTATTAAGAAAAAAAAAAGTAATAATAGTAATAAAATAAGAAACTTACGAGACTGAGAAAGATCGTGAAAAATATCCGTATTATCGAGAAAATTCGTTCCAACGAATAAGATAAAGTTCGATGATACTTCAACGAGTTTTTCGAAAGATTTCCGACAAATAAATGCAATATTTCACCTTCGTCTTTCTTTTCATCCTTTTATTTATTTATTTTGTTGTTCTTTATATCTTCTATCGTCGAACGAACTCGTCGATTCTCTTTCTAGGATAAGTACGAAATAAACGCTCATCGTACTTAACTGACGTGTTTGCCAAACGAGAATCGCTGTATCGTCGTCGTCTGGTCATTTCATCATAGCCGCCGCGAGCCGGCAACGATGACGGTCGATGATGACTTTGATTCGCAAACACGGACCCCAATTACACGGGGATGCTATCCGTACCGTAGCTGACCGTGCATTAGCTGCACCAACAATGCATTATTCAGTGCATACACGTTGTGTTGACGTATTTGCCTGTTTCGTAATATGATTGCTGCGATATTATTCCGTGTGCCCGGTTCAACATACACCCCCCTGCCACCCTCCTATACTTTTCTCTTTCCATCGAGACTTTGTCTCCCCACACCACCTCCTCCTCCTCCTCCTCCTCCTCCTCCTCTTCCTCCTCCTCGCCCTTACCACCCTTACTCTCTCACAGTCCCTCTTTACTTCTCGTCGATATATCTCGAATTTTCGTGCTATCGTCGACAAATTAATCTGCCTTTCTCGTCGTTCGTTCACGCGTGTAATCTTCTTTCGTCTATACAGTCTCTCTTTTTCTCTCATTCTCTTTCTATTCACTTCTTTGTGCTCTTTTGTAATCCCCTTAGATTTTCCGAAAGAAAGGAAAAAATAAACGATATACGAATGTACCTGTACCCACTTGATATATTTAGTAAACAGAACGAGGAATCCGAATGGATATATAAATATATATATATATATATATATATATATATATATATATATATATATAGATCGGTATGGTCTGGTAAAATGAATCCAAACATATGGATGTATTCTGTTTGCTATTCAACGATTATTAATCTGTAATAGGCGTTCTCTGAATATGAGCGTAATACGAGACGCATCGATATAAATTCGTTTGATTTTTACGGACGAATGAGAGCGATCAATTGAAAAATGAAGTTTTCTTTTTGTTTTATTAATAGATGTAAAATAAGTAATTTAAACTGCACAATTATATATACCGTCTTAGAAGAAGAAAGAGAGGGAGAGAGAGAGAGAGAGAGAGAGAGAGAGAGAGAGGTTTATGAAAAACATAAGAATCTATTATTTTATAAAATTCCAATTGGTTTAACTGTCGTACGTTAAACTTTTAATAGAGCCATGGACAACTTCATGCACGATCATTTCGCACGTCTCCTATTCGTGACCGTGGTACCGATCAACCACCATTGTGTGTACTTTTGCCTTATGTGCCATTTAACTTGCTATTCCTCGTCGTACTTCCGCGTACCTGTCTTGATTGACGTCGTCGACGGTAAAACTGTTCGCACACGTTTTTAACGTCGCCTCACGTGTGACTCGATACGTCGTTTACGAGGCTGCCAATGATGAGCGTAAAACTAACCTGACAACGTCCAATTACGCGACGGGATTCCTTTCGCGATGTTTACGATAAGATATATATGAAAAAAAAAAGAAGGAAAAAAGAAAAGAGAGGGAAAAAATATTAGGGGGAAGGAAAGAAAAAGAAAAAAAATTATCTCTTTCTCTCTCTCTCTCTCTCTCTCTCTCTCTCCCTTGATATTGTCCATCGAATTCGCGTAACGTTTTAAAACCATTCAAATTTGCAAGCCATTGAATCGATTCGAAATATGCCACGGCAAATTGTTTTATTGTCATTCTAACGCTAAACAAAAATAGGAAAGAAAAATCCATGGTACGAGATTAAATGTTTACCTTGGAAAGTGCTCGTACTCGTTCTCGTGCTCGTGCTCGCGTTCGTGCTCGTGCTTGTGCTCATGCTCGTGCTCGTGCTCGTGTTCGTCCAACGTTAATAAGAAAGGAAAATAAATGGGGAAACGGGGATTTAACGTTTTCCTCTTTTGCCACTCCCAAACGCCGAATCACCATCACAACCGTCGGATTTTCATTTGGCCACGACATTGCGCATTGCAATTTATAAAGGAACCAGGTAGACATATTGACGTCGGCCATAGCTTTCTCTCCTCGTTTCACTTTTAAATTA
>OU964971.1:2285884-2305884 GCA_918808275.2 Dolichovespula sylvestris | reverse complement strand
AAACTGTCTATTTCTGTTTCTCTCTCTTTCACTCTTTCTTTCGCTCTCTCTCTCTCTCTCTCTCTCTCTCTCTCTCTCTCTCTCTCTCTCTCTCTCTCTCTCTCTCTTGCTCTCTTTACTTACTTGCTACACGATGGTAATTCGTGGAAACACCAGCGGAGGGTGAAGAAAGAAGTGTTCCGAGAAGAAAATGTTGGATCCTATGGATGTTCTTTACTATTCTAGAGGCCAGATCGAGTGGGAATAGAATGGCTTTTACGAACGTCACGCGTGGGTGTATGTAAGGATATCTTTCGACGTCTTCTTTGTCGTCCTCGTACTACTCCTTAAAGGCTTTCGAGGTTTATTGGCCTAATTTAAATAACGGGCTACAAGAAGCGCTATATCATTCGGGGCTTTCTACTTCTTTTCTTTTTCTTTCTTCCTTTCTCTCTCTCTCTCTCTCTTTCTCTTTAGTCCTTCGTCGTCAGGTTGTCGTCCTTCGATGACGACCAAAGGATTTACAGACTTTTATTGTGCCCTCCCATTTATCTCGGAGCAAGGCGTTCATGCAAATTAAGATCTCCCAGCAGACACGTTCTTTCTCTTCGACGTGTTTGAAAAAGAGAAAAAAAGATGAGAGAGAGAGAGAGAGAGAGAGAGAAAGGAAAGAAGCTTTTGTCTTAAGTCTTCTACTCCCAATGCACAATACTTCTCTTTGTTACCGACCCCACCCCTTTGCACACCTTTCCACTCATTCCTTTTCTCCTCTCTTTTCAACAATTTGCATACGGCAATGCGATCCTCAAAGGTGAGTTCCTCAAACGAATATATATATATATATATATATATATATATATATATATGTTTATATATACTCCTTCGTTTCTTCCTCTATCGATATTTATCTTATCTCCAACAGAATTGTTTTCGATTCGTTTGGAACGGAAAACAAACGGAACAATACAATACAATGAAGTGTAATTGATCGACTCATTTTTCGTGACTATTACGTCATGTGCGTTTTAGTTTCGCTAAGTATTCATACGCCATATGATAGAGAAGAGAGAAACTGTCCTACTAGTTCGTGTGTACGTTCTGGTCTTGGGAGGGTACCAATGAAAATAATTTCGGTCCTACCGAAGGAATTTTCGTGTGACAATAGGCCGGCTGACGAATCGTCGTCATACATATGTGAGTGTTACCGAGAGAGAAAGAGAGAGAAAGATAGAAAGAGAGAGAGAGAGAGAGAGAGAGAGAGAGATAGAGAGAAAGTGCTGTAGCCAGATAAAGATAGATAGAGAGAGAGAGAGAGAGAGAGAGAGAGAAAGAGAGAGACGAGAAAGGATTATCAAAGGAGGGGAAAAAGAGAAAATGAAATGCAACTGTCGAGAAAGGGTGCGCTAATTCGAGGGTAGCAATGTTTGGTGCTTGTGTGCCAGTAGTACGTGTCGCTTTTCCGAGGGTAGGTAAACGCATCGCGCGATTCGAAATATAAATAGCAATGTGAAGTAGGGTGGATTCGGTGATCGTAGTAATGTTGGTGGTGTTGGTGTTGGCGATGGCGTTGGTGGAACAGCGACGACGATCGGGGACCGAAACGTATGTGTCATGCGGACGGATCGGGCATGTTCGAAAGCTTCGATTCGAGAGCCACAGAGGGATTGCCGACACCGATGGCAGATAGTGACTGATCGCTCTTCACGCACGGATAATCCCAAAGTGTTTGCGGTTCTAGATAGAACGTCGAGTAGGTTGGCTGGTTGGTTGGTTGGTTGGTTGGTGGATAGGTAGGTAGGTAGGTTGATAGGTAGGTAGGTAAGGAGTAGGGGAAGAAGGGCTTGTGAGTCGGTCGGTTTTAAGGTTAATTAATACGTCGGTTCGACGATGCCAACCCTAATCTCCCTTTTTCCTACGTCTTGGACGTAGTCGAGAATAGATTTGCGTCGCATCTGGCTCTTGGTGAACGGAATCTTCGAGGTCGTCTCTCTGTATCTGTTTATATATATATATATATATGTGTGTGTGTGTGTGTGTGTGTGTGTGTATTTCTCTCTCTCTCTCTCTCTCTCTCTCTCTCTCTTGATCACGAACACGTAGATCTTAAAAAGGTAATATCGGAAAGGATCGATATAAGAAAATATACGTATTTCTTAGATAAGATAGACATATAATAAGAAGTCTCTTACGGACATACAGAGAGAACACAACGAAGATAGATAGATAGATAGAGAGGGAGAGAGTGAGAGAGAGAAAGAGAGAAAAGGATACGTACTACCCCCGAAGCTACAATTATTTCAGCTAGGTATACAATTAATACGCATAAACCTAACGATGCCTAGTCTCTTACTCGCTCACAAAGATCGCAATTAGCGCGCGGACTCGCGTTATTGCGAAAGCCGTGGTTATTTGCCGACGAGTCGGTGCCTATTGCCGTTCCTCTTACTGTCGGTTGCTCCTGTTGCTGTTGCTGTTGCCTTTGCTTTCTAGATTGCAAATCGTTGAAATGCGTGAACGAGTTCGTCGTCGGAGCGACAATAATCGAGATAAATCAATATAACCTACTACTATTCCGGTAGTCGCGATTCAATTTTATTTCGAATTAATTGAATTAATTTCTTTTCTTCCTTTCCTTTTTTTATTTATCTATTCTCTCTCTCTCTCTCTCTCTCTCTCTCCCTCTCTCTCTTTTCTTTTTTCTTTTAATTGACTTATAATTTCATTCGGTCAATATATAGTATTTCTGATGCGTATTAATGATAATGAAAGGACTATAAATACTCCGTTGGTAATAGCGATCATACAACGATCTATCGAGTATTACGTAGTAGCAATTATCGTTACAATAGCAGCCGCGTTGCCACACTCGCTGTCGACTCTTTGAACGAGGCCATATAATGGAGAAACTATTAACGTGTATAAGTAATACTCTTGTTATCACGACGAATGCATTTCACCAACAGGAAGAAGGATTCTCCTCCTCCACCTCCTCCTCCTCCTCCGCCTCCTCTTCCTCTTCCTCCATCTCCATCTCCAACTACTCCTTCGTCCGTTCAATGACGATCAACCTCGATACGTGATTTTTCGATTCGTTCCCTCGGAAAGTCCCTTACCATTAACTCATACGAAAGTTCGATTTAATATCGAAATAATAGAACGACAGTTCGTCGTACGTATCCTTCAAACAGACGAACGAACGAACGAACAAAAGAATAAAAAAAAATTGTCTTCTTATCGACAATATGGAATCTAAATCGTATCGAAGTTATATTACGCGTGACGGTAAAGAACGGTCGTGTCGAATTCATTCCTTTTCATCTTTTCTTTTTTTCCTTTCCTTTCTTACATTAGATCGTTCCTTACTGTTGGTAATAACGTCGTTATTTATCTAACACCAATACGCGTAACTCATCGCCGAAAGAAAAGTATATTTTACCCTTGGGATAAGGGGACCCTTGGCCGTTCTCTCTCTCTCTCTCTCTCTCTCTCTCTCTCTCTTTTTCTTTTTATATCTCTTGTGGCAGAAGACATACAAAAATAAAATAAAAGTCAAGAGAGAGAGAGAGAGAGAGAGAGAGAGAGAGAGAGAAAAGAAGAAACGATAACGTTCCTTTCTGTTAATAGATGCCGTGCATGATCCCTGATAATAGCTTACAAAAAAGCTATGCATTCAAGTAGGGATACCTTGTATTTTTGCTTCGTGGATCTCTTAAAGGTATAATTTCGTTACGATTACTTCCACAAATTACAGACTTCTCTTTGTACAGTCGATGAAGTATAATAACAAGTACCGACATTGTTATCCAAGTAGATACGCACGAAAATTAGAGCCGCGAAATTTTCTCACTGACAGTCTTTCTCAAAAAGAAAGTCTCTCTCTCTCTCTCTCTCTCTCTCTCTCTCTCTCTTTCTCTCATTCAGAAAAGAGAGAGAAATGTACGACGACAAAACTCCGTCGTCTCAGTTACATCCTATTACGATTTATTATTTACATTCGACGACGATCGCACGTGGCACGGTTCACCTTCGATGTCCTGTCAAAGGGCAACGTTAACGTTTCTGCAAAAGAACCATTTTTATACGATACATACATGCGTATGTGAAAATAATGTTTTCCTTAGCTTTGTACGGTATTGGAGACGACGTCTTTATCGTTACGACGACGACCGTCTTCAAACAGAAAGACAGATTTTACCAACAGAACGGTTTTGCGAGTCTTTACTTATAAGATTGAAAGAAACGGACGACAGACAGACGGGCCTTTTAATTTACGGAACGTCGAAGCGATCATAGCTGGTGTTTCTCTGGCGCCGGTTGAAGTTAAAGAAATCAAAGAAAGAAAGAAAGAAAGAAAGAAAAAAGAAGGAAGGAAGGAACTGACTGTAAAAACGATTGAAATAAACGGACAAACAGTTGCTTCATAAAAATTAAGCAAACGATTTAGAAATTTATATAAAAAAAACATTGTTCAGATTATTGTCTACATCCTTTATACATATATATGTATATATTATTTATTTCATTTACTTATTAATTTAATTATCGTTTCTCGTGTTAATTGATATCATTCGCGCCAACGTAAAATTACGAATCGAATAGGGGATAAAAGGGGCGGAATAAAAGAGCGTAATGTTGTGCGGAAGAAAGGAAAGTGAAACAAGAAAAGGGCAAGAAAAGAAAAGAAAAGAAAAGAAAAGATAAAAAAAAATATTAAAATAAAAAAGATTCGACGCTATCAGCCACTGACCCGAACACATCGCTGTTCGTTTGATTATACGTTGCATCAGAGATCGTAGCACCGTTCGAGGGAAGCCCTTCCTCTTTCTCCTCTCTCGCTGTGAAAATTACGGCAATATAGGTACGTAGCTCGAACACCCTCTCCCTCTCTTCTTCTCTCTCCATCTCTCTCTCCCTCTCTTTCTCTTTCTCTTTCTCTTGCTCGCACGAAGAAGGTCCCCTCTTTGATGCAATGGCCTACACTCGAGAAAAGACCTTCTTTACGCTCGAGCATAGCTCCTCGTCCGGGTTCTCCTCGCTTCCTGGATAATTTGAGCCCTTTTATATTACGCGTACGATGCGTCGTCGTCTTCGTTGTCCTCTTCTTCTTATTATTCTTTTTCTTTTTCTCCTTCTTCTTCTTACTTTTTCTTCATGGTTGTTGTTGTCAGTGGGCGTACATACGTCGTGGCCCGCGTGGGGCCACGCGAGGAAAAATCACAGTCCTCCCTACCTCTTATACTCATGTACGTCCTGGTGCGTGAGCATTCGTTCGTTTTATGAAACGCGAACGTCAGTGTCCTCTCGAACTACCTTGCCAATGACAGTCTCTTTCTCTCCTCTCTCTCTCTCTCTCTCTCTCTCTCTCTCTCTCTCTCTCTCTCTTTCTGTGCACTCCTTACTGTCGTGCCATCTGAGATTAGCGTAAGCTACCATCGGTATATATCATATACCTTTTTGTTTATCGTAAACATCTTGAAAAATCTGCTCGCATAAGAAACGTTCCGATTCAATGAAAATCCTTTTCTTTTCTTTTCCTTTTCTCATTGAGATCTCGACTACACAACCCTCTTCTTTTTCTCTCTACAGTTTCATTACCAGAGGGAATAAAATGTGGATTTTTCGTATTTCGCGAAAGTAGGATCTAAAGGAAGAGTAAGAAGGAGTGTGTAGATGTGTGTGTGTGTGAGAGAGAGAGAGAGAGAGAGAGAGAGAGAGAAAGAGATGTTCAAAGTATCTCCGGTGGCTTTGAAGATGGCAATGTTCTTTTGTTCTGGTTTCGTTTCTTTCAAAAAAAAGGGTCGATGAAAGGATTGAAAAAGGGTCTAACAAAGGTGATGGGCGTGTATGGGCTGTATCCGCGCGCCTTCCGTTTTTCGAAGCTCAGTATTCAGCGTTTCGCAAACATGCGATCAAAATGAATACATTGTGATTCATACGAAGGTTAACGTCCTGGCTTATACAACAAACGCGTCGCGAATTCATCCCATCCCGTCCCATCCCATCCCATCCCACCCCACCCCCGTTCAACAAGACTGCTAATTTTTCCAAGATATTATTTACAAGCGTGCTCGTTAATAGCACTAGCACGGGAACTTCCATCTTTTGATATATACCTCGAGTAAGACGTGCTATCAACTTTTTTCTTGCATACATACAAACAAATATACATATGTGTATATATATTATGTGCATACATTGTGTGTATGTGTGTGTGTGTGTGTGTGTGTGTGTATATGCATGAATACACGCGTTACGCTGTTTTAAACTTAATTTTGATAATATCGGTGATTGTCTCACCGGAAGGATTCTTCTTTTTCTTTTTTTTGTCGGTATGTCCAGAATATCTTTTTAAATGTGAATGACCGATGAAGAGAGAGAGAGAGAGAGAGAGAGAGAGAGAGAGAGAGAGAGAGAGAGAGCAGGGCTCGATCATTTAGTCAAAGAATACATATTATTAAGATTTATTAAATTTTTTAAATCTTGAAAGACAATCATCGATTTCAATTTCGGAAAAGATCAGAAACGCTAATTAAATTGTAACCCATAATGTTAAAAGTTCATTCATCCCAAAAGTTGCGATGTTATCTGGGAAAATCAATTTTCAATATTAAGGTAATTAAGGTAATTAAGATTATTAAGGTAATTTTTAGAATGATAAATTTTTAAGGATCTAAAAACTTAATATAAATCCATATCTATAATACACTTCTTAAAAACTCCACAACGATTTTCTGTGCGATCGATATAGAAACAATAAAACAAATAAAATAAAATAAAATAAAATAAAATAAAATAAAATAAAATAAAATAAAATAAAATAAAATAAAATAAAATAAAATAAAATAAAATGAAATAAAATAAAATAAAATAAAATAAAATAAAATAAAATAAAATGAAATAAAATAAAATTAAATCAGTGTACAATAGCTGCTATATTTCGTTTCGTGGTGGCACGTTTTCAAGTTACTTTAATTAATGTTTGTTCGTTAAAGCCGTTAAGTAGCGTTGTGCAGGGAGGATAGTTGGGTAGGGGTTAAGGGGTAGGGAATGGGAGATAGGGGGGAGGGTATGCGCGAAAGTGGAATAACCTTTCGTCTTGTGTCTGAAAGACGGTGCTACTTGGTGGAAAAGAAGGTTTACCCAGGTGGCTCCTCTTTGCTGTTACGGAGAGCAAAGCCTAATTAAAGGGAAGCTGCGGCCATCGCAGAAAAGATTAAACTCTCCGCGCTCCTCGAAGTAGTAGCACTCAGGGTTGTAAAAGAGAAGGAGAGAAAGAGAGAAAGATAGATAGATAGATAGAGAGAGAGAGAGAGAGAGAGAGAGAGAGAGAGAGAGAGAGAGAGAGACAGACAGAACGTGCCGGCCAGCTTAATGGAGCCACGATGACATCTCCTATCTCAGCCTATCCCTCCTTCGTAATTATCCGACATTACTGGGCTCGGCTGATCGTAACTCGAGTCATCGGGAGACAACTTGTAATATCTTGTCTCGTAATATTCATTAAGCTACGAGCATTACGAGAAAGAAAGAGAGAGAGAGAGAGAGAGATAGGGTGAAAGCATTCGTCGTTTAAAACGACGTAGAGACACGGAATCGCGCTACCGTTTTACACCGAAGAGTAGTATACTGGTTAGGTAGTAGTAACGTATGGAGAAAGGATAGAAGCTTGCATTTAGATCGTTCTACGTATCACGTTACGATGTCTGGTAACGAGATCATCCTTAACGTCTACGCTCGTTTATGGTATAATAGAAAGGAAGAGATAGATATATAGAAAGAGATAAATAGATAGATAGATAGATAGATACACAGAGAGAGAGAGAGAGAGAGAGAGAGAGAGAGAGAGAGAGAGAGAGAGAGAGAGAGAGAGAGAGAAATATATATATATATATATATATATATATATATAGAAGAAATGAAAAATCTACTTTCAGAAAATCCTTCGTATAGCCGCGAAAAGACAAACGAACTTTCTCTTTCAGGAAAAATTATTTTAATTATAATCTCATTAGCTAGCTCTTGTACTTGTCCAAGTACAGTAAAATTTCGATATTCACAACGTTTTCGAGAATCGAGGATAAGATATAAAGAATTAACGTTTTTCTCTGTATATCATAATCGTCATCATCATCACCATTAACAACACCATCATCGTCGTCGTCTTCGTCGTCGTCTTCGTCGTCGTCGTCGTTACGACGAAATTGCACGCGGAGACTGACCGATCATTGAATTAATTCGTGGAACGTAACGTAGAACAAAGAGTTACGTCGATAGTTCTATACTATCGGTTTCCTTCCACTATTCTACTCTACTATACACTTCGCGAGATTCGCGTTTATCGCTCCTCACGAATGTAACCGTATATCGCGATCCCTTGTTCTCCGTAGCAGGATAATCGAATTCGATCTCGACGATCATGTTGGAAACCGAAGAACCTCGTGGCTGGATCTTCGAGGTCCGGTGGTATATTCTCTCTCTCTCTCTCTCTCTCTCTCTCTCTCTCTCTCTCTCTTTCTTTCTCCTTCTCTTCATCTCTCTCTTACTCTCTGAAAGCAGGAGGCACTCCGTTTACAAGAGCAATCGAAGCGTGTCTTTTCTCTCTCTCTCTCTCTCTCTCTCTCTCTCTCTCTCTCTCTCTCTCTCTCTCTCTCACCAGCTAGCTCTTCGTGGTGTTCCGCGTGCGCTTTGACCGTGACCACGAAGCGTGGCGGTCGTGCGTGTGTCACTCGATGACTCCTGGCCCTACGGATCGTTCTCCTACTCCGCCCAGAACGTGCACGCGTTGCCTTCCTCCGGCAGGCCTGGTGGTTGGTATCTTCTAACTTCACCTTGGATCCTCGCCCTACTTTTTCCATGCCATCCCTCGAAAAAAAAAACAAAAGGAAAGGAGAAAAAAGAACATTTTTCAATTTCCCTTTCACTCGACGTATCGAAACGTTACGTCGTTACGAAATAGTTTCGATGACGACGAAAGTGAACGCTAAGGACGAAACTGTTGAACTTTACTCTGTTCGAGATTTGAAAAAACAAAAAAAGAGGAAAGAGAACATCGAACGGAAAATTCGAACTAATTTGTCCTCTCTCTCTCTCTCTCTCTCTCTCTCTCTCTCTCTCTCTCTCTAACGCGTTTACGAAGAAATTGTTAAAGGAAGAAGAAAGAGAGAAAAGATGGTAAAGAAGCTACGGCACGCGTACACGTAACTCGTTCCTCGGCACGGCGCCTGCCGCCGCCCGTAATTTCAGCTAACCCCAAAGGCTGACCTCGCACATGGGCCGAGAGAGAGAGAGAGAGAGAGAGAGAGAGAGAGAGAGAGAGAGAGAATGAGAGAGAGAGAGAGAATGAGAGAGAGAGAGAGTCGCGTCACGTCACGTCAGTTCAGAATGCTGGCAATAATTGCGGACTCTCGGGTACCGCGAAAGAGAAGAAGACGAGAGAAAAGGAGAGAGAGAGAGAGAGATAGATAGATGGAGAGAGAGAGAGAGAGAGAGAGAGAGGTGGAAGGCCATGTGGCGAACAGTAGCTGCACGTCGAGAGACCTACCGAGCGAGCCGACCCCGGAGTCATCCACCCCTGAAGGAGAGGAGTCGTCGGTAGCCACTACCGTCTCCGGAACGACTGCCACTGCTTCTGCCGCATCATCGGACCACACTTTATTCATCTAACTCGCGCTCGCGCGCACGCTCGCGAGCTTACTTCTTCGGCGTCTTATTTCCTAAAGAAAATTATATCATTTCTCAAAATGGGAAATTTCTACTTTCTATTTTGATCCTTTCGCTGACGTTAGAAGAATTATCGTCGAAAATTATTATCCGTTATCGGACGTATATAATCGGAACGTATCTACTATCATCGGTTTATCGTACTAGTTCAAAGGGATTACGTGAAATATCGAAAGTGAAATAATGTCTTTTTTCTTTTTTGTTGTTGTTGTTTTTTGTTTTACACATAGCTACGGTCGCTTGCAATCAAAAATCGTCGTTGAAAATTGAATCCGTTTTCTTTTTTTTTTTTTTTTTTCAATCGTTTTCATCCGATACATACTTTTTCTCGTGATATAGCAGAATTTCTTTCTTTCTCTCTCTCTCTCTCTCACTCTTTTTTCCTTTTATTTAGAATAAATAAATACTACACCTATTACTACGCAATATCACTCAGGCGATAGCATTAACGTGATTTTGTTTCTCTTTCTTTTTCTTCTGATTTTCTATCTTTCTTTTTTGTTTGTTTTTTTTTCTTCTTCTTTCTTTTTTTAACGATGAATCTTAAAGGGTTAAAGTAACGTGATCGGTACTTCCATCGTGATCGGTCAAGTTCAACGACGAAGATAGAGACAGGTAGAAAGAAGTTATATAGCTGGATGAAGGCAGCCTCCGGGTCAACAAGAAAGTAATGAACAACTTTCAGAAAGTGGGCAGATAAAACAAGATATTACGGTGGCTGTAAGAAAGGTCCAAGGCTCTTCGCGTAAACGGGTTCGTTCTGTAATGGGACGGGTGGGGGATGGGGAACGGAGGGGTTGGAGGAAGGAGTAACCGTGTGAAGGAGTGGGGAGAAAAAGGAAGGAGGCGTGAGGAGGGAAAGGGAAAAAAGGGAAAGAAAGATGATCGAAAGAAGGGAGAGAGGGTGCGGGGAGAAAGGGGAGAGAGGTCGTGGAACGAAGGAAAGGGAGAGAAAGGGGGAGGAATGACGTAAAGAGAGGGGGCCGGGGTTCGTGATTCGGCCGTGACTCGGCCGTGACATCGCGATTACGCTCGCACACCTGTGCTCGGCTTTTGACTTAAGACAGCCACTTACTTTAGCAGTCGTCACGTGCTAAGAGAGTAGCTTGCCACGCGTCCACTCTCGCTTCGAAGAATCCTTCGTATATGATTTTCGTTCGATCGTCGGATTCGAGCTTGTTTGAAACGAAACGAAAAAAAAGCAGAAAAATATATCGGTCGATATATATATATATATATATATATATATATATATATATATCGTGGATGAAGGAGAATAATTCGAGGATGTGTGTTTATCAACAATAAACGCGAGAAGATCTTTAAACTATAATTCATTCGTTGAAATATTCAAAATTTTTATGAATTTTGATCAATTATATTAATTATATTAATCGTAGATATGTATAGATATAGATATGTATATATATATATATATATATATATATATATATATATATATATGTATGTATGTACATATATATACTATATAGATATGTATATATATATATATATATATATATATATATATATATATATATCTACGATTTTTATGTAAATGTTGAATGCTTCCGATCGAGTTACCAGACTCGTTACGGCTCTCTTATCGCAATGAGATATCACGAGAGTTGCAAGACTTATACGATCAGACGTGACTCGTCAAATGTTCTCAAATTTTTACCGATGAATACCGAAAGAGATTCTCTCAGTAGTGAACGCACGTTCTTCCACAAAAAAAAAGAAAAAAAAAAAAGAAAAAAAAAGGATAAATCGACCGAAGGAGAAACTTTATCTCTCTCCCATCTCTCTCTCTCTCTCTCTCTCTCTCTTTCTATCTTTCTGTGGAATTATTTTTAGAATTTTCGTTGTCGACGTGTATACCCGTTGATACAATCAGAGAAATTAGATCGTATATTTATTCGTCGAGTGTGACGCGCGGTCGAGCCGTGCTCAGGAACGCTTGTGGATTGAAACAGAGAGAGAGAGAGAGAGAGAGAGAGAGTAGTAGTAGTAGTAGAAGCGAGAGGGAAAGAGTGAAGCTGGCGCATGCCACAAGTGTGCCCAACACGGCTCCTATTGGGTTACAACCTGGCACTCTTCTTCGTCGTCGTCTGGTGTAGTATTACGGCGCGTTATGCGACATATTACGCTGTGGAAGCCCTAGGTCCTCCTTCTATTCCTCTTCCTCCTCTTCGTTCTCCTCGTTCTCGTCCTCGTCCTCGTCCTCGTCCTCATCCTCATCCACCACCCCCACCTTCTTCTCACAATGAGCGCGCATTCTTCGCGTTGCGCGTTTCTACTCGCACGTGAACCTGGAAATACGATGAGAACGCTTGAGTGAGAGAGAAAGAAAAAGAGAGAGTGAGAGAGAGAGAGAGAGAGAGAGAGAGAGAGAGAGAGAGAGAGAGAGAGAACGAAAAGGCTAGCAAGAGTAAGAGAAGAGGGACGAAAGCCGACGAATTAATCCGACTCCGTCATTGTCCCCTCTTTCTACTTCATTGGCACGTTAATTAAGACCGGGCCTGAACTCGGAATTAAAAAAAAAAAAAAGAAAAAAAAGAAAGAGAAAGAAAAAGAGAGAGAGAGAAAGAGGGAGAGAGAAAAAAAAATAAAATAGAGGAGGGTCGAAATACATTGACGTTTCCCCTCTCTATCGACTATCTATTACTTCTTTCTACTCTCAATTTGCGCGCGAAATTGAGCGCCTATTAGGCGAAAACGGTTTGCAACGTGAGATGTAGTAGTAGTTGGAAAAGAAACGGTACCTACGATCATCGTAAAAATTCGACGAAATTTGCTTGAGTCTTTTCTATTTCTCTCTCTCTCTCTCTACCTATTTATCTATCTATCTATCTTATATTCTCACTCTCGCTCTCAAACTCAGGTCTATTTTTCTCGCCAAATGTGGAACACATAGAGAACGGTGGTTCGCCGTATTATTTCAGCCGAGTTAACGCGCTCGCATCCAACACAATGAGCGGTTACGCAACGCCGCGGTTGAGATAAGAAATCCCGTGGAGTAGTAAAACTCGTTAAATGCGCCTGGGTCGCTCGATTGGTTTTAGTTTTCCAATGGAGGTTTTTGAACCGTTGCCGGCGTTCCCGGCACTGCTGCCGTTGCCACCATCCGCCATCGCCATCGCCATCGCCATCGTCATCGCCGTCGCCGTCGTCTTCGTCGTAGTCGTCTTAGTCGTCGTCATCGTCGTCGTCGTCGTCGTAGTTGTGCCCGTTGCTCGTTACCGCTCGCGCGAGCACGTTGGATTTCTCGCAAAGAGCATTTATGGCGTGTTCGCGAGAAGGCGGAGTATATACTACGCCTTCGCTATCAGATTGGACTAAGTCCGTGCTGCCGAGTCCACGGTTAAGTGGATAATAGATAATAGCTCGTGGCGAAAAGATATTAAACGAAAGAGAGAGAGAGAGAGAGAAAGAGAAAATTAGAAGAAAGAAAAAAGAAGAATGAAGGAAAGAAAGAAAGAAAAAGCGAAGGGATCGGTCAGAGAGATGCAGAAATTAATGTTCCCTGAGATTCGTGCTTCGCTAATCGATCTCTCTCTCTCTCTCTCTCTCTCTCTCTCTCTCTCTCTTTCTCTTGACTCCAAAATGAAACTAACAAGTAGAGGCGCCTTTTTTTCCTCCTTAAGGGTATATTAGCTTCCGAGAGGAAGAATCATCTTCGTCCACAAGCAGCAAAAGAAAGAGAAGGAGAGAGAGAGAGAGAGAGAAGGAGATAAAGAGAGAGGGAGAGAGAGAGAGAAGGAGAGAAGAATGTACGCCGAGATCGAATGCAATGGAGTCAATACGGACAATAGCTCGATAAGTAGATAATAATACATAATATAATAAAAGAGCCAGCAACTACAGTAGACTCCGTGAGCGGAGGAAGCGTGTGTTGGTAGCACGCGCCACATTGAGCCGCCAATTCAGCCGATTGAGCGGCCTTTAAACGGAACCCCCACTCCACCCCACCCCACCACCCTTCTTCTTCTTCATCTTGTACTCCTTCTCCTTCTTCTTTGTCTTTTTCTCTTCTATGCGGAGTGTCCCTTTCCCTTTCTTCTCTCTCTATCACTCGATCGCGGACGGACGAGTTTTGTGTCTTTTCCTTTCTCACACACACACATTCTCTCTCTCTCTCTCTCTCTCTCTCTCTCTCTCTCTCTCTCTCTGTCTCTGAAAATATAATACAATACCAATTGCAATCTATCATTGTCCGATATAATTGGCAATAATGAAATAGTTATGATCTATCGAGGATAAATGTATCTAAGTAGTTAAGTTGGATTAGAAATCGATCGAATTAACGAAATGAAATTTTATCCATCGGAGATTACTTCGCAAGTATCGGTAAAGAAGGATTGGAAAGTAATCGTTTGATATTCGTTTGGCCATTGAGATAAACGAAAAGAGATAATAGAAAAGAGCATCTCTAAATCAGGTTTAACGTGCCGTTTTAACGGACTCGACGTATACAAATCGTTCAAAGCACCGTAATACCTTACCGGCATGGCCGAAGATCGAAGGATTCACGAGAGTTACTCTCTCGCGCACAACGCCCAGTTAAGTCACCTATGCTTTAACACCCCATAACTCATCGGAACCGTGCATACGAGCTCGTCGTTTAAATTACCGAGAGGGCAGTCATACACACACGCCATTCTCTCTCTCTCTCTCTCTCTCTCTCTCTCTCTCTCTCTCTCTCTCTCATGTTGTTCACCCTCTTCTGTCATTCCCTCTTCGTCCGGCAGTCTTTACCCATAAACGAGACCGCGTATCGCTTTACCCATTATAGAATCCGGCAAGTTTCCGTCTCGTCGAAGCTGCGAGAGCAAAACAAGCCACCCCCTTTCGTGCGATCCGATTTCCATGGACTTCGTCATCCGCGAATATCACTGGGTGCGTTAACCTTTCTTGTTTGCGAGAATAGTACCTATAGAAAAAAGAATGGGTATAGTTTGTTTATCAACGGCCGGACAACGGATAATTATTTTAGTTCTAGAATTTCATTAAATTTCATTTCTAGAATTTTATAAAATGTTGAACGTTTCAAAATTATACGAGACGATTCTTTGGTTCGACGTCTACGATCGACTGAATTATTCCTAAGCTTTCCCCATTCCCTTATCCCTCCTTTCCCTAGTCCCTTCGTTCTTTACACATTCGAGTTACAGACCTGAAACTCGGTCACGAAAGAGATCGCGATAAACGCGAAAAGCCGAATCGATCTGAAGAAACCGAGAGTGGCAAAGGTTGGTAGTAAATGTTGGCGAGGAAAAGAAAAAAGAAAAAAGAAAAAAAAAAAAAGAGAGAAAACACGGAAACAAATAGAAATGGATATAGCGTGGATACGTAAGTACATACATACGTGCAAAGGGAAAATGGAGAACGTCGAATGTGTAAAAGTTAAGAAAAGATAGAAAGAAAGAAAGAAAGAAAGAAAGAAAATGAGAGAAAGAGAGAGAGAAGGAGCACGCAATTACCTGGTGGTAAAACGGAAAACAAACTATAAAGGGAGATAGGAACGAAGTTAGAGACAGAGAGAGAGAGAGAGAGAGAGAGAGAGAGAGAGAGAGAGAGAGAGAGAGAGAAAAGGAGTAAAGATAAGGTGAGGGGGTGGGGCGGTAGCTTCTGACGGAGGGAACGGGAGGAATAGGAGAAACGTCGTGACGCGTACATGCTTCACTAAGTTGTGTGCGAGAAGGATAGAAACTCGGCGCTGTTAGAGAAAAGAAAGAGAAAGAGAAAGAAAAAGAGAGAGAGAGAGAGAGAGAGAGAGAAAGAAGGAGATGCAGAGATTACCATATAATGGTGCCCCGAGGGCGCATAAGCTGCGCCACAACGTAATTTCTTCGTCCCTTTTCAACGAACGGTGGCAACGGTACTCGTGCGCATACACTCTACACATACACAAACACGCGTGTCCGTGTAAATGTGTGTTTATGTCTATGTGTAAAGGCAAAGTATGCACACGAACGTATTCTCTTCTCTTTCGTCTCTCTCTCTCTCTCTCTTTCTATCTTTCTCTTTCTGTTTTCTTCGTCTTTCACACTCGTGGCTTCTACGTCTACCCTCTCCAATCTCTCTCGAGAACTTGTTGCAATGCACGCGTTGCGTTGTCAAGTCAGTCAAATGTAATCCTCCTACTTATATATATATATATATAAGTACATGTACATATATATATATATATATATATATATATATATATATATAAATATTATGTGTATGTGTGTGTGTTTTTATATATATATAATATCTCTTCCCATTCTTTATCTCTGTCGTACAATCTCACACATACAAATAATCGAGATATCATTTTCCAACTCGGTCGTAGGTGATCGAACAAGATGCATCCAAAGAGATATATCTCTTAATCGTATCTGTCTTCGGAAATGCGTATAGGTTTCTCGCAAATATCCTCCTGCGGATAAATAATGAATCGGTAGTTACTTCCGATAGTTCAGTAACGGGAAATCGCAGTGATAAAAATTCGTGAAATAAATTTCGAGAAAAGGAGAGCATGGTAGGACGGTCGTTACACTTGTTAAACATCTTCACCGAGATGGGATTGAATTGGTTGGAGAGGAAAAAGAGAGAGAGAGAGAGAGAGAGAGAGAGGGAAAGACAGAAAGAGAAAGAAAGAGAAGATACAAGAGTACCGACAAAATTATACGATTCCACGCTAATAAAACCCTCATGGATCGTCATCGATCCGAGAACAATACCCGATTGAAAGTCGTCGAGGACCGTGAAACGACGGGAGCAGCGAACGTAAGAGAAGAGGGCGATGAGGAGAATGAGGTGGAGGAGGTGGAAAAGATGGTGGAGATGGAGATGAAGTGGGGAGGGGGATCGTTGCGTGGGAGTCGCGGTGCACCGGTGTATCTTACCCGTGAGTTACGTCTCACATTTTGACGTCTTCAGGCAGCACGTGACTCGTATATTTACGAGCGTCACATATGCACTCTCGCGAGAATCGAGAGGTGGGGGAGTTTAAAGAGAGAGAACGAGAGAGAGAGAGAAAAAGAAAAAGAAAGAAGCAAAGGGAGAGAGAAAGAGAGAGAGAGAGAGAGAGTCGAGTTAACACACGCCCGTAAATACACCGAGAAGCCTCTCTTCTGCCGATGTTGATGGTGATGGTAGGAGTCCTGTTCGTGTGTAAACTCACTCACGCATCTTTCCAATACGAAAAGAGGAAAAGAGTAGGAGAGAGAAAGAGAAAGAGAGAGAGAGAGAGAGAGAGAGACACGCGTACGCAAGCAGTGGTGCCCAGCGTGCCTCTCGCACGAGAAGGCAATGAACTTAACCTCCTCGAGTCTCTCGTATATACGTACGAAGAGAGAGAAACGAAGAGAGAGGGAGAGAGAGAGAGAGAGAGAGAGAGAGAGAGAGATACGACACAACGACGAACGAAGATAGGGAGGAGGACGATGTGCCGCGTCCTTACGCGCGTATAAACGCTACGTGTTTATGCCCCTCTCGCGCGTTCCGTCTACTCTCGTGAAAATCTATTCGGAATATTATTTTTCTCTTTTTCTTTATCTCTTTTCTATTTTATTTTTTTTTTTTTTCATTTGCATTTTTCCCTTTCTTCTTTATTTTTCTTTCCTTTCAACTTTCTTTCCTTTCGTCGTTGTTATTGTCATTATTGTAGTCGTTGTCGTCGTCGTGTTGTCCTTGTTGTTGTTATTGCGTCCGCTTTATCGCACGATACGACGAAAAAAGTCGTCGAAAATATTCGATAAAATTAAATACACGTAAAATATAATATCGTTACTTGACCAAAAAAACATCCTTAGCTCGTTCGAAATTTATTCATTCCACGATTAGTTCTATCGAATGTTTCCTACAAGAAAAAAGAAATAGAAAAAACGAAAGAAAAGGAAATTTAAAAATCAACGACATAAAGAATGGAATGAAAAATTAATGAAAAAAGAGAAATAAAATTCCCCCATGGATTAAATAGAAACCTATCTAAATACGGTGTATCAGAAGAGATGTATTGCGACACGTGTCACTTGAGTCAAACCACCTTCTTTACCTACATACATACATACATACATATAAACATACATACATACATACATACATACATACATCCACGCGACATATATAATCTCCACGCGGCGCGAATTATAGGAGATAGCTTTTACGAAATATTGAGAAACTTTCGCTCGCTTATGTTAGTATTAAATATATAGTATGTTTAACTCTCCTTTATCGTCTAGAAGTCGTCGTAAAGTAACTACCGGGATATATCATTGAGCGCGGTGAGGTGAAGTGGGGTAGGTTGGGGGAATGTGTAGGGGGTGGACGGGAGGGGGAGTGGGTAGGCTTCGTTGGATCGTAAAATAAATCGAATTTTGTCTCCTCTTTATTCCGGTTCTCTTCTCTTCGTCGTCGTATGTTCAAGACCGGACGGGAAGAGACGAGACGAAGATCTAACTAGACGATGAATTATCATCCTAACGATGTACGAGATTAACGATAGGATGAACCTTTCCTTCGAGGTCGAGAAAGATGAGAGATTTTCAAATGAAAAGAAATAAAGAACATATTAAAAAGAACGAGAGAGGAATACATACACACACACTCTCTCTCTCTCTCTCTCTTTATCTATCTATCTATCTATCTGTCTGTCTATCCTTCTGTTGTTGATCACAGCATCCATCCATGGGGTCCATTCTCATCGATCGCTAGACTCAACTACGTAGGACTGTCGCTTGTGGACGATGGACTCTTCCTCCTCTCGGCGATCTTAGCGCACACTCGCTCGAGCGAGCGCAATTTTCTTAAGTCCAGCCACTTATTCTCATTTACGTTCACGTTTACATCATCGAGGTAGTAAAGTGTTACTACTGCTAGGCACAGGTGCGCCCCGCTTTTTCTTTTTATCCTTCCTCCGTCCGTTCGTTCCTTCTTTCCTTCGTTCGTTCCTTCTTTACTTCGTTCGTTCGTTGCTTCATTCGTTCGTTGCTTCGTTGCTTCGTTCGTAGGTCTTTTTGTTCTTGGTTTACGGGCACCTAACGAGTCCAGGGGCCTGTCATTATCTGTTCTTGCTACCTCCCTTGGCTTCTAGGCTCTTCCATCTACGCGCAGATTATCCTGGAAACTTATTGCGGTAAACTTGGACAATAACGGCGCGATCGAGTAGACTTTATATATTTTTTTTCTTCCTTTCTCTTTCTCTCTCTCTCTCTCTCTCTCTCTCTATCTCTATTTCTCTATTTTTCTCCCTCCTTCTTCCCTTCCTCCTTCTCCTCCTCTCGAATCTTCGTTCGAGAATATAAGAGCGAGATATCGATAAGCCTCGCCCTGACTTCTCCTCTTTTCTTCTATTTTCTTCGTCTTCTCGGACGAATAGAGAGAGTATTACTTTGATTCGACTAGCGTATAAAAACTCACGCAGCCTTTCTTTACGAGGAAAAACGTTTAAACTCGACTAAAATTGAATATTGCCGATGGACACTCTTATTCTTTTTCCTTTTTCTTTTCTTCTCCTTTCTTTTCTTCTCTTTCCTTTTCTTTCTTCCCTTTCGTTTCGTTTCTATTAACATATGCCAATGGAATAAAACGGAAGAGTGAGAGGAAGAAAAAGGGAGAATACGATTTAAAGAGAGTCATTTCCTTATCGATGATTTTACGTTATTAATAAAAGTACGATATACATATATATATGAATGAATAATTATATATATATATATATATATATATATATATATATATATATATATAAATGAATAAGCCACTTCCTCCTCCTCCTCCTCCTCCTCCTCCTCCTCCTCCTCCTCTTATCCACCCTCTTTCTCTCAGGTGACACTTTTAAGAATCCAATGAAGACTCCATACGTAATTCGATTGGTCACAAATATATTCCTACAAATATAACAAGAAGAGAAAGAAAGAGGATAATATAGGGTGGAGAAAAAACGGGTACGCGGAAATAATTATTTCGTCGCGATTCGACGAAGTTGAAACGATAAAAGTCAGTGTAATCGAGCGAGTCATCGCTAACGGGACGGCAGGAGGAGCAGACGTTTATACGTTATCGAACGCGTTATCCTTCTTCTATTTCTTTTCTCTATTCTTGCTCTCGTCTCTGATTGCATTAATATATCTACGAAAGAGGAAGAGAGAACGTAAAAGAAAGAAAGAAAAGAGAGAGAGAGAGAGGGGGAGAGAGAGAAAGTAGAAAATAAACCACAGGTCGAGTTTACGGAACTCAAAAGCAAAGCAGAAGTAAGTAGTAAGTGCATTTTCTATTCGGTTTAATTCTGTCTAATACACGTTGTCGCACCT
>OU964971.1:2265884-2280884 GCA_918808275.2 Dolichovespula sylvestris | reverse complement strand
TTTCTCTTGTTACCAAACGAGAGAAACCTTTGAGTTTTCTCCATTCGCTGAAAACTCCGATGACAAATAAAAGAAATTCGATAGAAATTTTGATGAATTACATTGAGGTATTATATAAGTATCTATCTATCTATCCATCTATCTATCTATTTCTTTATCTATCTATCTGTTTATGTAAGAAATTTAATAAATGTTATTCTGTCGTAAAAATTAATCGTACGTGCTTCCACGACAAAGGAAGAAATACGATATCAAGAGAGTGTCCTCTCTCTCTCTCTCTCTCTCTCTCTCTCTCTCTCTCCTTTTTCTCTTTCTCTTTCTCTCCTCTGTCGTACTAGCGCTGATTTGTCAAGGGTAACGTCGCTCCTATTAAATTCGATACACTCGTGCGGGTCGACAGGGTCGTGACTCGTAAGTCTCCTACTCTCGACTTTTCACGATCCTTTGGCAAGTCTCGCGGTCTTGAAAAGTCTTTGGAAACGGCAGCATAAGGATTCGGTTTCTCGTGACCCTTCGTCTTGGAAAATAAATGGTGGACTTGACAGCTCTGCTCGGAGTACACTGGCGAAGACGAAGAAGAAGAAGAAGAAGAAGAAAAAGAAGAAGGAAAAAAATGAAGACGAAGAGACGAGTTAAAGAAAAGAGAAAGCGAGAGAGAGAGAGAGAGAGAGAGAGAGAGAGAGAAGGGCCTAACTCCGACTCTCTCTCTCTCTCTCTCTCTCTCTCAAAACTAATTATCAACGCATCAAATATAACTTAGCCCCGGCTACCGTATTCTTAAAGGGCCATTCTCCTCGACTCTCTTTATTATTTCTTATTTATCCAAGTAATTTTATTTTATTTCACCTACCCCATGTTCCTGCCACGACGTATTTAAATCGAACGCCTCGCTTCCCTTATGATGCTTCTGATGATTCGAAACCTTAACGAGTTTACACGCAACGCGATTTGTATCTACCACGATGAACAAACAAGCAAAAGCAGTCCCTCGAAGACGAATTCGTGTGCACTTGTGTATAGAGATATTAGATATAGATATAAGTATACGATATAGATGTAGATATGGATATAGGTACAGGTATAAATCTAGATTTCGGTAAAACTAATAAAATCATGCCGATACGATCGACGAAAAGACGTACGAACGATTCTCGAAACATGATAGATAAGATAGATAGATAGATAGATAGATAGATAGATAGATAGATGCATAGAATAGATAGTTAAAGAGAGAAAATGATAGAAAGAGATAGCCCTATAAAAGTCAAAAAATTCTTGGTATAAGGAAAATTACCAGCAAGGATTTCCTATTTTCGATGGTTTTATCGTCGAGAATGAGGATCGATCGTCGAGCATTATCCATTTTTGCGCCATACTGAAGAACATGAAAAGGAAACGAAAAAAGAGAGAAAGAGAAAAAGAGAGGGAGAGAGAAAACTCATGAAAGGGCGAGGAGGATCGAGACGGCGATTTCCGTGCTAGTAAAATGCTCTCTCGCGCATAATTTAACTCTCTGTAGGATAATACAGCAGCCCTTTCTCCCTCTTTCTGAGTTTCCTTGGCCATAGGAGGCAACGTATACTCCTCCGGTACCCGATGCTTCGTCTTCTTCTTCTTCTTCTTCTTCTTCTTCTTCTTCTTCTTCCTTCTTCTTCTTCCTTCTTCTTCCTCTTTTCTTCTTCTTTCTCTTCCTCTTTCTCTTTGCCTTCATCGTCTTCGCGAAAAAGCAACCGGCAGGGATAAATGCTAACTCGGGAGTTTGGAACGATGCCAGGGTGTCCGTTCATAAATCCGAGCACGTCTTACGGCGCTAGTAGTCTATCGTGCAACGACTACTACTATAGTTGCAACAAACCGCAGAAGAACGATGACTATTTTCTCTTCTTTCCTCTCTCTCTCTCTCTCTCTCCACGATCTTTCTTCCACCTTTCTCTTCCTTTCCTTTCCATCCTTCTTCGTGGACACTTTCGACGCCGGTATCTAGGACATCGACGAGAAACGATAAACGATAACGCTCGAAGAATAAGCTTCGGAGGCGGATACGTTGCTTGTGTCAGCTGGATCGAAAGATTAAGTTGCTCGAAGAATAAAGATAGAAAGAGAGAGAGAGAGAGAGAGAAATAGAAAGATTTTCGTAAAGTTAAGGACAGGTCTAACATTCTACAAGGATCGCTCGAAAACGATCGATGAAAAAGATCCATGGGGATTTATATTATACGACTATAGATCGTTTCTTACCGAAGTTGCTTTCAGGAAACGTTCGACGGTTTTAAAATTGTATACATAAAATGGAAATAAAGAATAAGAGAGAGAGAGAGAGAGAGAAAACGAAAGATAAAGACAAAGAGAGAAAGAGAAAGAGAGAAAGAGAGAGAGAGAGAGAGAGAGAGAGAGGCCGTTGAATTATTCATAAATTCTCTGACTCGCGTAATTCCGGTTGGCGGCTCTCTCGGATATTTAGTTGTAATAAGAATTCGAAGTGCGAGATAAAGATTTTCGTTCGTCTTACGTTCGCCTAATCGCGCGATGAAATAGAGTCACGTTCTCGGTCTTGTTCTTTCTCTTTCTCTTTACGACGGGGATTAGCGAGTAGGATAAAGAGAGAAGTAGCAGTAGCAGTAGCAGAAGCAGAAGCATAAGAAGAATAGGAGGAGGAGAAGAAGGAGGAGGAATAGGGGTTGGGAGAGGGGGCAGGAGGACACAACGAGAGAGTTTCTGGCTACCAGCCAACTCTTCTCCTATCTGCCGCGTCTTATCTTATGCCGAACGAAGCAACGATTTTCTCTCTCTCTCTCTCTCTCTCACCCTCTCTCTCTCTCTCTCTCTCTGTCTCTCTTTCTCTCTCTTTTTCTCTCTCTTATCGCAGTTGAGCTTTCGAACGTACGAGCAGCACGCAACTAACCGGCCGAACTCGGCGGCCTAACAATTATTTTCCCCGATAGGGCACTGCAATTCGAGATAACTCGAATATACCGTTATTGTTTTCCTTAGAAAGTGCTACCGAGAATCTTCTAGTACGTCGAAGTATCCCGACGTTAGATATTAGATCAGCAAAGAACCGGACGAATTTAAATTCGAAAGGAATTGCAATTAATTATGACGGATATATATAATAATATTAGAACGCCACTTTCTCTCTCGTACTCGAGATCGTGCATGCGATATATATAATTGAAGTAAAAAATAAAGGGGAAAGGAAAAAGAAGGAGAGAAAATGTAAGAGAAAAGATATTCTTAGAGTCACAAATTATTCATTTATTTTTATTAAATCTTTCTGTTCGACTCTAAACGCGATTTATTATCTTTAGATTGTTTGACGTCGTAACGATAAATAAATAGAGGCAATACGTTCAATTGACACTTAACACTAATAATCATGATTACGTTTAATCTAAAATCCGTTTGTTCTGTTTGATTCGAAAGGTTTTCGAAATTTAATTTCTATTTAACGAGTAATCTCGATCGAACCTACAACAATTTTCACGAAATATCCATTTGAGAGATCACCGCTTGAAAACCGAGAGATAACGTTGTAATATTTGCATGAAACGTGTAACAAAGCGATTATTATTCTTCGACGCGATATACGAAGTATCTCGTAATAAGAGAATTAAAGATGGGATCAAACGTTTGTTGAAAATTAAATGGAAGAAAAATCGTTATGGCAACGCGCTTGGATTTCTCGCTTACGTACGAACCATCCTTCTTCCCATAAAATTCTCGTCATAAAACTTTGAATATTTCTATTACGAACGTGATACGCTCTTTTGCTCGTTCGCTTGCTCGCTTTCTCGCTTGTTCGCTTCGCTTCACCCTTCGTTCCTCGAAATAGAAGCAAGCGAAAAAAAAAAAAGAAAAAAGAAAAGGACGGCTGAGTTTGCGTTCGCGCTGTGACGGCGAAAGAAGGAGAACGAACGAACGAACGAACGAACGAACGAACGAACGAACGTACGTACGTATGTACGTACGAACGAACGTACGAAGGAACGAACGAGGGAAGGTTTTTCCTTCGGTGAACTATTTTAAGCGCAAACTTTTAAACGCTCTCTCGCTCTTATCGTACTGCACTCGACACCGGTGGCAGCGGTTTTTTAAACGTCACCCTTGAAACGAAAGAAAGAAAAACGGTGAAACGATTTTCTCCTTTTCCTTTTCTTATCAATCTTTCCTTCTTTTCTGTTTCCTTGTTTTTTATTTTTTTCCTTCTTAAAAAAAAAATAAATAAATAAATAATAAACGAAAATAAATTCCTGAAAATAAATTAATCAATGAAAGAGTAAATATTTCGACAAGTTGTATCATGGACGTCGTACGCAAATATATTTCGAGTTAATGACAATGATAGAAAAAAAAAAACAAAAAAGAAAAAAGAGAGAAAGGAGAAAGAAAGAAAGAAAGAAAGAAAGAAAGAAAAAAAGAAAAAAGAACTGAACGAAACAAAATTCGATAGATCGTAACGTAGACAAGATTATTCGAGAGGGACGTCGAATAATATCACTCGAGTCGATCGACCGTCGGTTAAATTGATAAGTCGACGCACATGTCGTACGGCGTTGGCCGTTGCCCATGTAATAACGGCCAGAGAGACCAGATCGAATCTTGGAACACCGATTTAATGCCAATTACCGGTATGGACCGGAGCGAGCGAACGGCCGTACGAGCGAGCAAGAGACGAAGCGAGAGTGGCCTGGCTTCTGACAAATTGCAACAAATGAGCCGGCGAGATGTGGCCGGCCCCGTAATTATATCGAACGAGTGAGAACCTTGAAATTTTTCGATAGCCAGAAGCAGCAAGACCAAGACCAAGACCAAGAGCAAGAGCCGGAGAAAAAGTAAGAGCAAAAGCAAGAGCAAGATCAACAGTGCTGAGAGAGCAGGACCAAAGTAAGTACGATGGTAGCAGTAGCAGCAGCAGCACAACCACCACCACCACCATCACCACAACCACCATCACCATCACCATCACCACCACCACCAGCATCAGCAGCAGCACCAACAGCAGCACCAACAGCAGCAGCAGCAGCAACGGTGGCAGCTTCGAGCACCGGTAACTCTGGTTCTCCTCCCACCCTTCTGAGAGACTGAGACTAGGTCAAGTATACGTGACTTGACCGTACACGAAGGACAAGTTGTTACTTGCTCCATGAGCTGGCTATGTCTCACTGCTGCCGTATGCGTTTCTCCCCCCCCTCTCTCTCTCTATCTATCTATCTATTTCTCTCTCTCTCTCTCTCTCTCTCTCTCCCTCCCTCCCTCTCTCTCTCTCTCTCTCTTTCGATGCTGAAAGTAAAAGCTAGAAATCTCAACGATCCTGCTCCTCTCTTTATAAGTGTTCTCGACGACTAATATGGCATGAGGTCTTCCGCGAAAGACGGATTTCAATTAGATTCCGCTACTGAGTTACGTTCACCTACGCTTCGAAGTACCAGTAAAGTCGTAGCGATTTTATTCGATAAATGTAAAGAAAAAAAAAAGAATATATATATATATATATATATATATATATATATATATATGCACACATACTATATAGGAATAGCTAATAATCGATGTTAATGATCGTTATATTTTCTACCAACGGAGACTCGAAGAAACAAGGTAGTACCAACATAAATACTTACATACATACATACATGCATACATACATACATACATACATACATAGTCTCTATACATTTAACTTGGGTGCATGCTCGAATGGAACGAGCTTCAAACGCGAGCGCACTTTGATCGTTCGTTCCACTGACCTTGGATCGAGTTCTGCCTTCTCTTGGTTAAATCCAACGCGAGTATTCCCTAACGTAAGTGAGAGTTCAGTCAGAGAAAAACGTTTCGTCGTGCGTTATTGTCGACGATCGACTAACTTCCTACAACTTAGAGTCTATACCGTTCTTTCTGCTTCTCTCTCTCTCTCTCTCTCTCTCTCTCTCTCTCTCTCTCTCTTTATCTACGTGTATCTCTGTTTGTTTCTCTCTCTCTCTCTTTCTCTCTCTCTCTCTATTTGTTTTACATTTCCAAGCCTTGCAAATAGTCAGTTAACAGCGCGAATTACCGCTAGTATGATCAACATAGTATTGAAACTTTAACGTACGACTAATTAAGATTAACTCGATTATACGCATTTAACCCACTTTTGCTGTTTGCTTGCGTAAAACTTTGCTCTCGCTTTCCTAGAGATATTCCAGAGTATATGGATGTTTGCGCATGCGCACACGACAGATGCTAATAACGATTAAACGTAGAAGAGGGAAGAAGCCTTTAATAACAATGAAACATTTCGCGTGGCGACGCGTTCCTTTATAATTAATCGCACACTGCGATCCCCTTTTTTTTCTTTTTTATCTTCTTTCTCTCTCTCTCTCTCTCTCTCTCTCTCTCTCTCTCTCTCACGCTCACTCTCTCTATCTCTCCCCGTTTCTTTTTTTTTTGCGTTATTAACGTTTCTTTCTTTCCGTACTACTCGAAGCAAGAACAATAGACAGACACGAGGCGTCGCGATGACATACGTTCGATGAATCATCCGATATGTGTGCGTGTATATGCGTGTGTACTTGTATCAGGACGCCGGTTATTAGTCGAGAAAGAAGACCGCGGCCGATAATTGCGCGGGTAAATGAATAATTAGCCTTCGGTAATTAGATACGCGAGCGAAAAATTACCCGGCTATTAATAATTCGCCGTTCGGGATGATCTTGCCATGCTTCTGCTTGCTTGCTAGCTCGAGGCGAGACACGAACAAGAGTCGATACGTGTTCCTTTATTTATCGAATTATATATATATATATAAATGATTCGATAAATATATAAATATAACATGTATATGTATGTATGTATATATGTATATATGTATATATATATATATGCAAAGATAAAAAGAAATTTCACCGCAATTAAAATTATTCTATCTTACAGGGATATTATCGATTACAAAATAAAATATAATTTTCTTTTATAAATTATGATCTATTTCTATTGCACGTATCTAACTATCAAGTAAATTTTTGTTTCTATGCAAAAAGAAGTACACGGAATTGATTTTAAAAGAGAGAGAAAGAGAGTGAAAAACGCATAACCTCGCGACATGAGCACCGCGATGGCACAAGTCCGACGATCTCTGCAAGGAGAAGTGGCCAAGAGTGAGGTAGAAGCGAAGGAGGAGGAGGAGGAGGAGGAGGAGGAGGAGGAGGATGGTGGAAAGAGGGAAAAGGGGCGGGTAGGACGGGGAGGCGGGAGGCACAGAACGCGCGAGCAACGAGCAAGAGGCAGGAGGGGCACCACGACCATACGTTTGAGTTGGTTGACCCGGAGCGGGCACGTTCCTACCTTCACCTCAACTTCGTCCTAAGGAATTGCCTTCACGCTTGCGATTTCATTCCACGGGGACGGCCTGCGAGCGAGTAGTTATATTTCTCTGGCTTCGACCCTTCCGCGATCCACGGAAAATTCATTTCTCTCTCTCTCTCTCTCTCTCTCTCTCTCTCTATATATATATATATATATATATATATATATATATATATATATTTATTATTTTTATTTATTTATTCTCTATTTTAAATCTATACTTTAATAACGACAAGATTAATCTATAAATTCTATATACGCGATATATAGTATATAATTGATTAACGATCAAATATATAATTTTCCAAATATATGGAAAAGTACATGTGTGTGTGTGTGTGTGTGTGTGTGTGTGTGTATTGTTTTTCTTCGGTATGATAGAAGAGAAAAAAAATAGTCTAATGGATCGAATCTTGAAAGTCGAAGGTGGCTATTTTTCCTCGAAGTCCAACCCCGGCGACGTAATACTTGCGATCGGCACATCTTCCGGTTTCGAGGATCCCGAAGAAGAAGAAGAAGAAGAAGAAGAAGAAGAAGAAGAAGAAGAAGAAGAAGAAGAAGAAGGAGGAGGAGGAGAAGATGGGAATAAGAAAAAGAGAAGGAGAAGAAGCGTGTCCCCGCTTCGTAGAGGTCGGATCAGAACGAGGATCGGGGCAAAGCTGGTATTACCGGGAGGTAGCGGATCGAAATGGTGCGGGAAGAGAAGAGTCAGGGTAGAAAAAGAAAGAAAAAGAGAAAGATAATAAGAGAGAAAGAGAAAGACAGAGATATCGTAAGATAGGAAGAAGGAAGAAAGAAGAAAAGAGAGATAGAAAGAGAGATGTTCGAGGATCGTGCGCCTCTGGCGTGATGTTCAGCTCGTGGAGGATTACTACCTCTCTCCGAGTGCCGGAAAGCGAGAGAGAAAGAGAAAGAAATAGAGAGAGAGAGAGACAGATAGAGAAAGAGAGAGAGAGAGAGAGAGAGAGAGAGAGAAAGAGAGAGAAAGAGAGAAAGAAAGAAAGAAAGAAAGAGAGAGAGAGAGAGAGAGAGGCATCACGTCGTCAATCATGGTCCAGTTGCTTCTATGTACTACATACTCTCGCTGAACGCGGAGAGCGGGCCAGTACATGCTACTGCATTGTGCCGCACAATGTTCAATCATCTCTCCGTCGATTCCTTCGGCTTTAATTGAAGAAAGGGTCTATAGCGAGAAAGAGAAAGAAAGAGAGAGAGTTAGAAAGAGAGAGACAGAGAGAGAAAGAGGGAGAGAAAGAGAAGCGGGCAGTAGAAAGAGAAGAAAAAGAAGGTAGATCAGAAGAAGAAGAAGAAGAAGAAGAAGAAGAAGAAGAAGAAGAAGAAGGAGGAGGAGGAGGAGGAGGAGGAGGAGGAGGAAGACGACGACGACGACGACGAGGAGGAAGAGGAAGAAAAGGAGGAGTAGGAGAAGGAAGAGGAGGGAGGTAAAGGAGAAGGAGTGAAAAAAAGAAAAGCGCTATGGGGGTGTCGTTGACCTCAACGACGACGATATTGTGTACCACTTCAGCCTTTAAGTCCGGGTCTCGAAGAACCCAGCAAGGAATAAGGACCTCCTCAGCCACACTCAGCCGAGTCCTTGGGCCATGGATCATTAACCAGGGCGAACCGCGAAATACGAAATCGCGCCGAAAATCACGACCTTTTGAACCACCCTCTCTCTTTCTTTCTTTCTTCTTCCCCCACCCACTCTCTCTCTCTCTCTCTCTCTCTCCCTCTATATATATATATATATATATATATATATATATATATATATATCCATCTCTCTTACTTTCTCTCTCCTTTTCAGACTACTTTCTTTATCTTTGTTCCCGAGTAAAGTGAGAAGGAAATGGTAGGTAGGCAGGCAGGCAAGCAGGAAACTTGAGAAACGCGAAACTCTCCAATTTGTAGCGAAAGCCCGTCCTTATCGATTTCGTTGAAACCCTCTTCCGATGCTCGGAGAATATCGTCGAGTATTCTTCTTCGCAACAAGGAAATGTTCTTTCTTTCTTTCTCTCTCTCTCTCTCTCTCTCTCTCTCTCTCTCTGTCTATCTCTATCTCTTTCTGTATCCATCTATCTATCTATCTATCTATCTATCTATCCATCTATCTCTATCTTTATCTTCGTCTCTTTAGGTCTTCCTCCACATCTTTTACCTTTTCCTTCTTCTTCCTTAGATATCTTGTCGACCAAGCTTGTCGTAGTTGTAGCTGTCGTGGACTGTCGAGGCCTCAATTACCGATCTTAAGTGGCGAGTAAGAAGAGGGAAATATATCTCCCAATGTCACGAGGAGTATATATCACAAGAGAAAGAGAGAGAAAGGGAGAAAGAAAGAAATAAAGAGAGAGAGAGAGAGAGAGAGAGAGAGAGAGAGAGAGAGAATACCGAGTCGATTTACCTTTCGCTTAGATCCTCTCATGTTTATAAAAAAAAAGTCGACTCGCTGACGTTTCTTCCTAAGCGTTTTCTAGAAATTACGTATCTATTATCGGCCACGTACCCACCTAAACAGCTACACATACGCACACATACACACATATAGAAAGAGAGAGAGAGAGAGAGAGAGAGAGAGAGAGAGAGAGAGAGAGAGAGAATATCGAGAGATTTTCCATGGTTATACATTGAACGTTCGACGAGATATAACTTATTACGCTTACTCCTCACGAGACTCCCGAGTTAATGTACGCGTAATCGATCTTACGACTTAAGTAGCCTCTCGCGTATCAGGAAATCTACTCGATAGAGAAACCGTAAGCGAGAGTTAGAGAGACGACGGTTTCGATTGAGAAAGACAAACGGATATATTATAGACAGACAAGTGGTAACATGTAACGACGACGTACCGTCACTTCGAGAGGTTTACGTAACGTTCCATATCCATAGTTCACGATTCACGAGTTCACCCTCGCTCAACGGCGCAAAGGATTCAACTCGGCTCGTTCTCCATGAACAAGAGAGAAAGAGATACAACTTTACCCTCGGGCAAAACAGCTACGGCAGCAACGCCGGCGCTACACGCCTCTCTTTACTACGGTACTCTGCTACAGCTAGAAAGAGAATGAGAGAGAGAGAGAGAGAGAGAGAGAGAAAATAAGAGAATAAGAGAGAAAGAGAGAGAGAGAGATGGATAGAGAGAGAGAGAGATACATAGATATATAGTACACAGCATCCACAGCACCTTCACAGCCGACTTCCGTACTCGCTAGTACGCGCGAAATGGGATCCATTTCGCGATTTCCTGCGAACACGATCCAATGGGGGGGCCTCCCTTCGAACGAGGAGGAGGAGGAGGAGGAGGAGGAGGAAGAGGAGGAGGATGAACAGGAAGAAGGTCGAAGCGGATAGAGCCAAGTTCTCGTGGAATACAATGCCGCGAATCGCCGTTCTGTAGCGAACAAGAGAGAGAAAGAGAGAGAGAGAGAGAGAGAGAGAGAGAGAGAGATCCACTTCATGCCCTTCGGTTATGGTAAATGCACCGTAAGTCGAGATATAAACGCGCAGGTATACGCCTTGAACCGCTTAAGTTACAAAACAGAGGCGGTAATTAGCTCGGTGGCGCCATGTCTCGAAGTTTTCTTCTTCTCTATGTGTTTCCATCGTTCATTCGTCTACTCCTAACTCCTTCTCCTTCGTCTTTTTCTTCTTTTTTCCTTTTTTTTCCTTCTTCTTTTTCTTTTTATCCCTTTAAGCAATGTCCAGGATGAATCCTTTCTTGCATGTTACCGCTCTCTTTGCCTCTCTACGTTTAAACAGCATCTCCATACTTCTCCTAGCTAAGCTCCCTGCCCTCTCTCTCTCTCTCTCTGTGTGTGTGTGTGTGTGTGTGTGTGTGTGTGTGTGTGTGTGCGCGCGTGCTTGCTTGTGTGTTTCTATCTTTCTCTAGTATACGTATAGGATTTACGAGTACCAAGTATAATATCTTCCAAGGTTTATACCACCTGTCGTTAAACGATTATGTCACGGTTACCTACGGTCTACGACGAGGATATTTTTCCTGATCGCTTCTATCCAACTGGAATTGCTTTCTTCGACAAGGACTGCTGACGCGTAAGTAACTTCGAAAGAGAAAAGCAGTATTATATTTCGACGTAGATATTGAACATATTTGATGATAATAGAAAGAGAGAGAGAGAGAGGGAGAAAGAGACAAAGATATATATATATATATATATATATATATATATATATATATAATCGCTTGGTAAGACTTTGGAAAGAAAGAAGAAAAAAATAAGGAAAAAAGAAAACAAAAGATATACAATGTATGTACGTTTCGAGAGAACTTAGAAGATCACAAAGTAACCTTGAAACCATGTCCGTAGAGAAATCTAATCCGTTCGAACCATCCAGAATATTGTTTAAAAATAAATTATAGAGGAAACTGAGCCGTGTGATGAAAAACTAAAAAGAAGGGAGGGAGAGAGAGAGAGAGAGAGAGAGATAGATAGATAAAGAGAGCAGAGGCAACTCCATCGAACTATCATCCTCTTCCAATTCTCCCTGGGTCAGCTTCCTACGGAACAAGAGAGGAAAGTGGATTGCAGAAGAGAATTATCCGGATGTTGGTGCACGCTTTGACCCTTCCCGGTTGTACACCGATACTATGCAACGTAGAAAATCCTGTTTCGCCGAGTGATGCATTAGGATAATGAATCCCGTGATAGGACGGTGTCGATGTTCCGTGTTTCTCTTCCGCCGGTAGATCGGTAATTTACTTGTCCGTTTGACAAACGGAGCTCATGAGAAGAGGCACGCGTGCGTGGATTATAGCCAAAGGATCGTGACTGGTTTTATCTAAGACGAATTTCTTTGTCAAGGACGATACCCGCCTAACTATTCAACGTAAAGAATAGAAATTATTATCGATCTATCTCGTATTTACGTACTTAGTTATATCATGGTTATAATATAAAATATATTATAAGTAATATATATAGATATACCCGATGATGAAGATTTTTCAACGAAAAAGCAGAACTATTACGGAAGATATATATATATATATCACACACACACAAACAAACAAACACAGATATATAGTGTGTACAAACACAGACACAATATATCAAGAACCTATAGATCTCTCTTGACGATTCTTCTACGAAGTAGTACAAAACGTTGTACACCGTCGAAGGATGAACGCCTGCCTTAGAATACAAATAAGTCATGGAGGTTATATTATCAGAAATGCTTTTACATACATCGCCGAGAGCTCGTAAATCTGTCTTTATCGAATGCGTACGCGTGGCTGCCGTACCGTTATCCTTGTGACACGCGACACACACGCTGTTATCTCGTCGAACTGCGAAGGTCAAAAGCGGATGTTTGAAAGAGAAAGACAGACAGAGATATAAACAGAAACGGAGAGAAAGCGAGAGGTAAAGATAGATAGATAGATAGATAGATAGAGAAAGAGAGAGAATGCTACGATCATCGATTCGTTCGCTCGTAAAAGTGGTCCGACGACTTCGACGACGCTTATAGCTCCGATACTTGGACGAAGGCTTGCTTATAAAATCCAACAGCAGGGCGGCGGCGACGGTGGCGAGGATCCTTGGGATCCCTCGATCATCGAGCTTTCTCGATCAACGTGCTACCGGTGGTAGCGACGTGAACGTTGCGATAAAGCCAGCGAAGATTGGACAGTGATAGGAACGGAGGAAGGAACAGCAGGAGATCCTGAAAAGAAGGCGAGTCGAAAGCAAAGAGTGAAAGAGAAAGAAAAAAAAGAAAGAAACAGAGAGAAAGAAGGAGAGAGAGAGAGAGAGAGAGAGGGAGAGGGAGAGGGATAAGTAGGGAAGAAAGAGACGCGAAAAAAGAGAAGATGGAGAAGCTCTGGGCTCGGCGTCACGCTGTCGGGTACACCGGTTTCGCCTTCCACCTCCTATCCTCTGTTTCTTCCACGGCCTCTCTACGAGCCACGTACGAACTAAGAGAGTGAGAGAAAGGAGAAAATGAACGAGAGAGCGAAAAAGAGAGGGAGAGAGAGAGAGATACACACGAGCACTGGCTCGCGATATCGCGAAACGACGCCGCAGAGGGAGGCCGTTCATGTGCGTGCGTGTCGGATAATTGTATGTAATTGCCGGGTAGGATAATTAGCGATCAACAATAAGTTTCTCTCTCTCCTCTCTCTCTCTCTCTCTCTCTCTCTCTTTCTTTCTTTCTCCCATCTTCTCGATGATCTTGAGCGCGTTGCTGGCTGCTTCCGAGAGACTGGTACCGCTCCTTTCTGCAAGAAGGAGTAACTTTCGATCGTCCATCCACGCGTCTCTCTCTCTCTCTCTCTCTCTCTCTCTTTCTGTGTATTTTTTTCTCTTTCTTATTTTTTTTTCTTTTAACCTTCACCCCGCCCAAGTACACTCCTTTTTCTCCTTCGCGATCCGATCGTACGGTAGTCGGAGGAGAGCCGATCGGGACGTTGCTAATAATATGCTAGGTAAGTTGGCGCGTAACCTGTTGGTTAGCGAGAAACGAAGAGGATCGAAATGGGTGCCGCTACTGTGTTTCAAACGACGATGAGGATCCCTTCCTGGAGGGAAGAGAGATAGAGAGATAGATAGATAGATAGGTAGATAGAGGGAGAAAGAGAGAGAGAGAGAGAGAGAGAGAGAGAGAGAGAGAGAGAGAGAGAGAGAGAGAGAGAGAGATGGATGATTGATCGAGCGCAGCAACAGCACGACGCGACTTCGAGCTTTGACCAAGGACCTCCTGATGAACGTCTCCGGTCTCTGACGGCTAGCATATAATGGGGTTTCGGTCCTCGTGAAATTGGAATCCCGCGAATGCTTCTGCAGTCGGTCGTCTAAACCTGGCCCAATGCATGCGATGGAGAAAGAGAGAGAGAGAGAGAGGAGAGAGGAGAGAGGGAAGATCGAAGGGTCGACTATTGCGACCGACTGAAACGCACGCGTCCGTTGTTACGCTCCTCCCATCACCCTCAACTTCCCCTCCTCCAATTCCTCACGCTTCTATACCGAGAAGTCCATTGTCCGTTCTATGCTAACTATCGTGGAACGTTGGATTGTCCACACTACGCTCTCCGGCTAATGCTTCCGTAACCCGGACATTGCTGCTCGGCGTTCGAAAAATCTTGTCTTGACGTGATATCTACGCACTATGCTAATAATGATAGATGATAATAATCATAATAATGATGATGATGAAGGTAATAATAATAATTATGATAATAATAATTATAATAATATTAATAATAATAATAATAATAATAATAATAATAATAATAATAATAATGATGATACTACTACTACAACTACTACTACTACTACTACTACTACTACTACTACTACTACTACTACTACTACTACTAATAATAATAATAATAATAATAATAATAATAATAATAATAATAATAATAATAATAATAATCATAATGATACTAATAATAATAATAAGAAGAAGGATAATAATACTTGGGATTAGAATCGTATGTGGTAATAGTAAAAGGGTTTATATGAGAGCTTGGCAGTTGGGCGGAGACGGCTTTTCGATGATATCGATGTGTCGATCGTCGAATGCTGCTGCTGTTACTGTTGCTGTTAATGCTGCTGTTGCTGCTAGTAACTGGTGTCTAGTTCGAGGGATATCGGTGCTGTGTTGCGTTCCGTGTTCGCGCGAGGCATTATGGCCGCA
>OU964971.1:2228384-2260884 GCA_918808275.2 Dolichovespula sylvestris | reverse complement strand
CTCCGCTCGAGAGGGAACTCCGACTTCTCTTCCTTGCGATCGACAGGATCGATTGATCGATCGATCCTGTCGATCTTCGCCGATTCCACCAAGATTTCCTTCCTATATCTCCGATATTTTATTCATTTAATTATCTCTTCGCGTATATATATATATATATATATATATATATATATATATATATTTACAATCACCAAATTTCATATTTTGAGTCAGATAAAAATAATTTATAGCGAATTTTTTAATTTAATTAAAATTTTAATTTTAAGAAAGAGAAAATAAGAAAGAGAAAATTTTAATTGTCTCCTTCTCAATTTTTATCTAAATTATATGTATATATGCGTGTACGCATGTGTCATTTGATTTATTATATTTATTATATTAATATAAGTATTATCGAACGTAAGTTCGATCAGATAAATATATACGAAATGTGATAATTAATTAAGAATACTCCTCATTCCTCCCTTTCAATCTGCATAAGTTCTATAAGCGTTAATCGCAAAGAGCTCGCACGAATGAATGTTCACGCAATCTGAATCGAACGTTATTTCTCTCTCTCTCTCTTTCTCTCTGTCTTTTTCTTTCTTTCTCTCTCTCTCTCTCTCTTTCTCTCTTTGTCTATCTCTTACTCTTTTCCACGCATGGGTATCATTCATAAACGATAAAGACGCTTTTGACCTCCTTCTTATAAACGGAGGCACGCGCTTCGTCTTAATGAAGTAAGAAGGAGATACGCGTGGCGTATGAATAATTAAAATACGACTTACATTAAAATGTAATCGCTCCCGACGAGTTTAACGAACCGTTCTTGAACCGATTAACGGGAGAGGCATGCAGCCGCAGGACGCGTCGGATTTCACGGTTTGTCGTTTATATTCTTCGACTCGATCTGAACGTGGCCGACATTTGCTACCATCGTCTCTCTCTCTCTCTCTCTCTCTCTCTCTCTCTCTCTCTTCTTCTTCGTAAAATCGATTTTGCCGATGATATGTCGATGATACAACGAATCCCTCCCTTCCCCTCCTTTTCCCATGAATACCTCTCTCACTCCTCACTGACAACAAACGTAAAAACAATATGCCAAATATTACACCTTTTATTACAAACGCCGAATAATCTCAATCTCGTTCGGGGATCGTGTTTGAAATCCGATTAAATCGATCCACAATCAAGAAATCCAATTCCGCACGATTCCATCGTCGAACGTCGTTCACCAGAAACCGTCGAACGTTACGTTACGGTCCAAGGACGTTGCACTATTTGTAATCCAAGAACGTCTTCGAAGTTAAACGTCCCTCTTCGATGTCCACCATGAAGAACCCTCGTTCTAAACAATTAACAGCGATTAAAATGCCCATCTTCTCGTGTGCAGTGGTAGCAGTAGTAGTATCAGCAGTAGTTGGTAGTAGTAGTAGTAGTAAGTAGTAGTAGTAGTAGTAATAGTAGTAGTAGTCGTTGATGGCATGGTTTGCAAATTTTCGAAGACTATTCCTCGATTCGATATTCCCGACGTAGGCAACTCGACGAGTTGCCCGTTATCGCCAAGCAACACCCTTACACTATTTGGCATCCAGAAGCTACACTGTTTGCTTCGCTAATTAGACACGTAGTATACGCGTGTACACGCCCTGTTTCTGTATATAGTCATACCGGAACACGAAAGAGACAATCGCATATAATATACACCTCGAGGCTTGATTGTGTAGTGGTGCTCGCAGAACCGACAGTGTTTCGTATGTAATATACCTCCTACATGTAATACTCCTTCCTGCCACCGTTACGCAGGACTACGTACGTGAGATATTGATCCGGGTACGTGACTACATACATCAAGTCGACCATGCTGGATAACCGACGGGACGTACCAAGATTACCTTCGTCCACTGTCTTACCGCTTCAACGTCATCCATTACGCGGCTGTTTGAGATTCTCCGCTCGAATGGCCAAAACTGGAACGTCCTGAATACTCTCTCCTGGTCGATGATTGCTATATTGACGCAGCTGTTCCAATGTAAATTGACTCCAGCTTTCGAATCAAAGCGTATTACGTTAATCGATCGACGAAAGTTAATTATCAGTTTTAATGGAAAGATGAAATTACCTATGTATATCCATATATATATATATATATATATATATATATATATATATATATATATATATTATAACGTATTAACTCAAATTAATGTGAACGTCTGTCGCAATCGAAATGAATGTTCGTGGCGTTAAGATTGACGTCACGTGGTTACGCTTTTGGCGAATGCAGATGCACGCACGTGATGCATCTCGAACGCACGTGCGCTCGAAAGATAATGACGAGAGCCTTCCTTCTTCCGTGAGAATGAAAGACACTCATCGGACAAGTATCGTCGCGACGTGCTGCTGACTGAGAAGATCCTACACGATTGAATTCTGCAATAGTATAGAATCTTCCCTCCCACCCCTCACCACCCGCCCCCGGTTCCCACAAAAGGAGTCCACCGTTTTACCGTCCATTTCCTCATAATTTTCCGTTTACTTTGAATCATCTTCTAGATACGGTTCGTTTCTTTTTAATTTCTATTTCTCTTCAAAGTGTTCCTTGACGTTTCGTAACACGTTATAATAAATCTTTCTCCATTTATTTCGAACATTTTATCGAAACGATCTCTCGGTCGCCGAACGACGACTCCATTTTCGTTTAAAAACGTTCGGACATAAAAATGACATTTAAAACGTTCTATATAATTTATATCTTCTGCGATTCTCGGTAAAAAAAGAAACAAAAAAAAAAAAAAGAAGAAAGAAATGTTCCCAATTTAATCACAGTTAAAGGATGGATCTTTATTTGACTTTGTTGTACTACAAAGAAAAAAAAAAAACGAAGAAGAAAAAATCTAAAAATGTTTGATCGTTCACGTTTCACGTTTCAAATGTGTCCAAGAAAAGCTAGGAAAGCTAGATCATTCCGAAAGAAACGTTACGAGCGCGTTAACGTCCTCGTTGAAATTCTGAAACGTTAATTCTTCTTCGAAAACGAGCCTTTCCCCTAGTAAGCTGGTTATGGGTTTGGGGACCGATCGATTTAACGGAGAAAGAAGTGACGCTCTTTAAACGGCCGTTAGCCTATCCGAGCGTAGAATTTTTAAAGCGTTCATAAGATCACAAAGTTTACCATAAAATCGACTATGTTAACCGTTTGCATTGAAACGATTCAGAAGGGTCTTTAATAACCTTTCAAAATGTTCTCTTATACTTTTTACACGATGTTAGTAGATACGTTTTATTTTTTTTCTATTTCTTTTTCTTTTCTTTCTTTCTTTTTTTTCTTTTTACGTTCACGCATTGATCTCTTTAAAAATTTCTACACCTTATCTTACGATATTATTTAATACAAAATTTCAACGTTAGGCAAGCACCTATAACGTATAAAGCGATTAGAAACATTTCGTCGCAGCACTCGCACAAGATATTTTAATCCTCTCTAACGTTATGTAATTTTGTAGTCTACGCCGTTACATCTGTATTAAAAGTTCTTTTTTCTTTCTCTCTTTTTTTTTTTTTTTACTTTTTTCATTCATCGTCATAGAAAATTAATGTGTATTTGTTACATATATTTGAGAATTACTTTGTATTTGAAAAGTTTAATTACCTCTTTATTTACCTTCTTATGTAACTTATACCCCTAATGGATATAGCTTTTCCTTTTTTTAATTCGAAGTAGAAGAAAAAGGAGAGAAAAAAAGGGATGAAAGAAAATGGAAAAAAATTGCTTTATAGAGGGTCAAAGGACAATAGAACACATGGTAAAATTTAAAATCCCTTCATATTTTCTTCTCTTCGAGTTTCTACTTCCCTCCCCCCTCCCACGGCACGAGACAAAACAAGAGCGTGAGCAAGAGACGAGGGTTTCGACCCTTTTCCTCTTTTTTCTCCAATTTCTTCCCTTAAAATCATGTCTCTAAGGAAAACTCGAACTACTACTCTCGCTTCTTCTTCTTATTCTTTTTCTTTTTCTCCCTCCTTCTCCTCTACCTCCTTCACCTCCACCCCTTCTTCTTCTTCTTCTTCTTCTTCTTCTTCTCGAGATACAAGATTTATTTTCACTGGCACCACGCGACACGTGTTACGAGCTAACACGTGGTCGTGCTTACGATGCGTTCGTATAGCATGCACTAACCAACGAACCAACCAACCAACCAACCAACCAACCAACCAACCAACCAACCAACCAACCAACCAACTAACCGACCAACCAGCCGACCGACCGACCGACCAACAGAGAAACGCACGCGCTAGAGAGGACGCGTGTTGTCTCAAGCGACATGTCATTTATTGTTTCAACGTCCAACCCTCGGCTCTCGAGACTTCGATACAATCGATCTTTCAGGATTGACAGGACCAATCTCGACTTTCAACAAAGATCCTCTTTCTTTCTCTCTCTCTCTCTCTTTCTCTTTCTCTATTTAAAGTGCTCCCTCTTTTATTGAAATAAAAATGAAGAAGAAGAAAAAAGAAAGAGAGAAAGAGAGAGAGAGAGAGAGAGAGAGAGAGAGATTTTCAATGAAAAGATACAGAAAAGAAAATTGTTATCCTTCGTCAAGCTAATCGACACGATTTTCCTTTACGGATCGTTCATAATGCATTCGATTATGCCTTAATCGCCGTGAATTACAGTCACGAATGGGTTATATCAGTGTCTGAAGGATCGATAGAGTTTTAGATCGCATCGGGAGACGCATTGTCTCCGTTCTCGCTCGATGCCATTAGCGTCGTTAATCATAGAGCCCGCGGCTGCGGCACTCGAAAGCCTGCGAGTAAACGAGAAGGATATAGAGAAAAAGAAAGAAATATACATATACATATATATATATAGAAAGAGAAAGAGAGAGAGAGAGAGAGAAGAATGAGAAAGAAAGATAGAGAGAGAGAGAGAGAGAGAGAGAAAGAGAGAGAGAAAATGGAAAAAAGAAAAAAGAAAGAAAGAGAAAGAGATTACATACAAATTACATATGTATTATACTTAGTTACATACATTACTATATGCGTATAATTCTCTCTACTAGAAGAGTGCGAATCCTTGAGCGAGGCACCTTAACGATCGATCGAAAAGGCCGTTACATGGGTACGCGACGTACTCTCTTCACTATTAGAGGCGAGAGATTACGAAAGAGGAATGTCTGCCATTCATTAGGAGATCCTCGAGCGTCACGTTATCCTGCTCAGCTTTCAAACGTTCCTCGTCTTCTTCGTCTCGATGATCTAAACTTGGCCTTGTCGTGTTACTTCTCTTCTCTCTCTCTCTCTCTCTCTCTCTCTCTCTCTTTTTCTTTCTTTTTCTCTCTTTCTCTCTTTCTTTCTCAAGAGGAAAACGCAGAGAAAGGAGATGATTCTAAGATTACAGCTTTGCAACGATCATCCGAAGTCGGCATCCTTTCCAGAAGCAAGCAAGCAAGCTTTCCTTCTCTCTCTCTCTCTCTCTCTCTCTCTCTCTCTCTCTCTCTCTCTCTCTCTCTCTCTTTCTCTTTGTGTGTGTGTATCTGTCTATCTGTCTATCCACTTATCTACCTATTCTTTCTCTTTCTCTTTCTCTTTCTCTCTTTCCAACGAAGAAAACAAACACGAGCGTGCCCATGACACCGTAACCTTACCCAACGGAACGTGGTGCACGATCGAATCGAGGGATCGTTTCGATCATTAGCCGTGCGTCGTCGTGTCATTAGTTTCCTTCTTATCCATCCAAGAGAAGCGTCGATGATTCTCGTCGGACGGTACCTCGTATCGTTGTTTGCATAATGATGTGCGATTATTTATCTGGAGTATGCAAGTGTGCGTGAGAACACTAAGATGATATTACGAGACCATGCAGAAAGAGAGAAAGAGAAAGAAAGAAAGAGAGGATTCTCTTGGCATTGATTATATTCAACGAGAAAAAGGTCGATTCTTTTCAGTTGGGAGGATCTTTTCCATCTGTATTTGGTTTTATATAATACACTGCGATATAATACCATCGTTGCGTAGGTAATGATATAAGTAATAGAAACGTAGAAAAGAGTAATAAAATATCGCGTTTGTTTCTTCTCTCATTCTATAATATTCAATCCTTCCATAAACAAAAACACGAATACCATCTAAATTACACGAACAAGATATACTTTTGGTGTACAGCTAGGTGGTACACCTTCCATGGTTAACATTATTTCTACGAACGAAATCATAAAAGTACTGCGCGTCTCTCTCTCTCTCTCTCTCTCTCTCTCTTTCTTTCTCTCTCGTATTTCGATCGTATATTTCCAAGAATAAGAAATTACACCGTCGGCGATTTTCTTTTCGCGAGACGTTTAATGGAGCAACAAACGTGGCTCTTACACGGACTCGATTTTGCTCGAATTGTGTAGAGAATATTCGAATAAGGAAGAGCCAATTAAGAAGAATAAGAAAACAAGAAGGAAAGGAGGAGGAAAAAGACGAGGATAAAATGAAAATGGGAAGAAAAAGTTAAAGAAAGAGACAGGGGGTGAAAGAGTGAGACAGAGAGAGAGAGAGAGAGAGAGAGAGAGAGAGAGAGAGAGAGAGAGAGAGAGAGAGAAGTAAAAAACTAAAAAAAGGAAAAGGCAAGAGGTAAAGGACAAAAAGCAAAAAAGAAAAAAGGAAAAACGAAAGAGGAAAAGGAGGAAAAGGAGAAGTTCACCGATAACGAGGAAGAAGAAGAAGCGTCGAGCAAACGGACGCTTTTACATATTGCATTCAGCTGAAAACCATTATGCAAAGTCAAAGCGATGCAAGGCGTGCGCGAGGAACGTGGGCGAGCACGTCGTTGTAAACCGTGATTAAAACATAAATCATGGGTAAAGTCATTGCTGCCACTTTCAAACCACACCAAAAATGATTTTTCGAATACGATGGGCGAACGTTTCTTTCTTTCTTTCTTTTCTTTTCTTTTTCTTTTTTGCAAAGACACAGTAGCTCAACGTGAATATCTTACATTTCGTCGTGTCTTCGTTTTAAAAAAAATGTCCCTTCGAATTGTTGAAATTACTTGCAACGTAGCATATATATATATATATATATATATATATATATATATATATATAAAAGAAACATAAAAGTATACAAATATAATACATTGTCAGTTCGAAATATTAATATTGTGAGTTTCATCGTAACGTGATATTATCAATTTTGCAATAACGAAAATCGTTCGTCGGAATGAACCGATCCTTCCCGTATTCCACGTAGCTGCTAGTGTTTTCCCCTCTTCGATTATCTCCTTCTATCGTTCCTTTTTTCATATCGTTCAAGACCGCGGTAAGAACTCAATCGACAGTAATTTTCTATATGTATATATATATATATATATATATATATATATATACATATCTTTTTACTAACTCTTGTTATACCTACTCGTCGTTCCGTTTTTCGTAAAAAAAAGTTTTATCTCCGACGCGCACGCCTGTCAAAATCGTTCGGGAGAATGTCGACAGAGATAGAAGATAAAGAAAGAGAGAGAGAGAGAGAGAAGGAGAGAGATCGTTGCCCTAATGGAGAATATCAGGACGATTGCAACGCAAAATCGTTCGGTGAGACAAAACAGCAGAGCAATATTATCTTGTAAAAGGAAGGGGAAAAAAAGTTAAAAAAAAAAAAAAGAATAAAATGAATAGAAAAAGAAAAGAATGGAGTAACGTCGATTGAAGTGACATTGCACAGAGATCTGGTAGACCTATCCGTGCAAGATCCGATCTCTTCTAAGCGAATGAGAGAGAGAGAGAGAGAGAGAGGGGGAGAGAGAGAGAGAGAGAGAGAGAGAGAGAGAGAGGGTTAGAACACTCCTCCCTTTTATCGAAGGCTCTGGACTAAACGATTTTTGCTAAAACACGCTGACTCAGCGATAATTGTCGAGGGTTAACAGACCGCGACATTTCGTTGCCAATGATTTTTTTCTTGTGTTATGTACTGTAAGAGCAACTTCCATGAGAATTGTTGTTGCGTTATAGGGACGCGACAAAAATCTAACACGGGAGAACGAGTAAGCGCAGCGCACGTACGTAGATCAAGGATACGATCTATGAAATAGATAGACGTTATTTGTTCCCGCCAATGAGCGTAGACAATTCGTCAAATGGGATAAGAAATATAGAAAAATAGAAAAAGAAACAAGAAAAAGGAGGAACGAGGAAGAAATTAGAAGAAAGAAGAAGAAGAAGAAGCATGAAAATTTAATCTAATCTCGCGATGTCTTAAAGAAAGAGAGAGAGAGAGAGAGACAGCTGTTGGTACAATTATTTTTTCTACCAATATTCGATAATGTCTTTATCTTCGAGAAGGAACTTCCGAACGGTGCTGCTAACCGACGATATTAAGGCTCAATTATCGGCAAGAGTAATCGACGGCGCAATGATCCCAACCGACTTAATTATTGGTCGGTCCGTGAGCGAGCAAGCAAGCGTGCTTACTCGGCAACGAGAACAAGTAGATCGGCTCGCTAATTAGCCGTAAAGCTACCAACAGAGATAGAGATAGAGATAGAGATAGAGATAGAGATACAGATAGAAAGAGAGAGAGAGAGAGAGAGAGAGAGAGAGAGAGAGAGAGAGAGAGAAATAGAACTGTGTAGAACACAATGTATGAATAACGGAAAAGGAAATTGGGCAGGTTGATGTGGGAATGCTTAGACTATGAGGAACTATCGTACGTTACTATCGTACGCTATTCTCCAAACGTGTTTTACACACGTATACGTACGTACGTGTAATGAATATTAGCTAGCTGTGTTTATATGTATGTATGTATGTATGTATGTATGTACGTATGTATATATATGTATGATTGTATGCATGTACGTATGTACGTATGTATGTATGCATGTATGTAGAAGTCGGAACACGTCCAGCAACCAGCAGGTCTTTTAATCGCAAACATTTTCCGCGTTTAGTAAAACGGAACAGCTCACGTATTACACGAATCTCGCGATAGATATCAAAGCGTAAAGTCGTTATTATAGACGATAGATAATCGTTACTCTACGAACTTCTTTACCCTTGTATTAAGTCATCGAACGATTTTGTTCATCGCCGTCAGGATCGAAACGACTGGTTATTTGCCGAGCGATAATCGCAGAAATAAACTGTTAAGTGTTATCATAAATCTGCCGCTTACCGTTCCGACGTTTTCCTGTAGGATCCGTAGTATCTTCTAACACGCCTCCCTCCCCCCACCCCCCCCCCAACATTGGATAATTGAAAAAGGATAAATAGAAATTTTTCACGAATACTATTTCGATATATTTTCTTTCTTATTATCAGTTGTATAATCACGGTCGAATAGTTCGTCAAACTTTTCGAAGATTCTGAAAGAAAAATGAGAAAGTCACGTTAAATATAAACGGTAAAGGGACTCGGGATCTTTTTTGCGCAGGGACATGCGCAAAGCTCGATACACGGAGTCTCGCTTGACCCAATTACCACACGCTGAGAGTTAGCGTATAAATATTTCCGTCGTTCTCTCGAGGGTTGTGCTCTCTCTCTCTCTCTCTCTCTCTCTCTCTCTCTCTCTCTTACACGCACACACACATACAATCTATCTATCTATCTCTCAAGTGTTTTTATCAATGCCGCGACATCGTATCGCATAATTTTGTCTTACTCATCGTTAATTTACATGAGAATCATTAAATCATACTTCGAGTGACGTTACTCGATAAAATAATTAAATCCATTTAACGATCTATCTTTACTTCTCTCTCTCTCTCTCTCTCTCTATTGTCTGTCTCTTTCTTTTTATAGTATCTAATCGTTCACGATATATTCTCAATTTGAGAGATCTCAAAGATCAAAGATCGTATCATAGGAATCGAAGCGAAAGGAAGCGACAACGAGCTCCATTGTCGTCCAGTGTGGCACACGAGGACGACTATTACGATACGGTGACAGTATATCCGCGTATAGATATCGACTGGAATAGCTTTGAATACGTTTGAATCGATTTGCAGGATCGTAGGAAGGATCCTCAAGCAGTAGTAGTATGTTCGCTCTCAAAGCTGGAATCGGGCCAGCTACGATTCCGAATGGAAATCTCATTCCAAAGTGAATATCTTCCTTCTCGAGATTCTATCGGTGATATAGACGCGGACTAAGGTCGTTCTTTGAAAAGAAGATCCTTCTATATATATATATATACACACACACACACATACATATATATTCACTAGGTGCTCTTTTGTCGCCTTTAACTTTATTACTTTTCTTTTTTTTTCTATATATACACTATTATTTGCATATTTTTATATTTAATATTTCATTATACTTTATTTACATATTAATTTCGTAATACTTTGTTTAATATATTTATATAATTATATTCTTTTGCGTATATAAAATTAAATTATATATATATATATATATATATATATATATATATATATGTATCTTTTCTTACTTTGCAATATATAAAGGACAAACTAGATTATTAATTTATTTTATTCATTCAATCAAAGAAAAAGATAATAATGTTTTCCAAGGGAGGAAAAAAGAAAAAGAGAAAAGAAGAAAGAAAAAATTTGACGAAAGAAGAGATCCTACTATCTCGAAGAAATCTTTTAAAGAAGTAGTCGTAATAAAACTCGTTCGTTTCCAACGCTTTCCGATGTTGATATATCCGAATCAAAATGAGAAAAAGCAAAGGAACAGAGAGCCGTTCTTTCGTATGGACATTGATTTTAAATGCGCACAAACCGAAGCGCAAGACGACGACGACGACGACGATGACGACTAGAGGTCTCTAACCCCTATAGAGCAAAATAAAGATTAAGAGCTGAGAAGGAGGACGCGCGAGCGTAGTGGGACGGGGGTAGTTTAAAAACATCGTCAGAGGGGTTTGTGTGGGCAGACCTAAGGTTCAGTTTAGTCAACAGGTGGCTAACCTGCCAGGGGAGCCAACTTACACAAACAATACGTCCAATGCACAAATACAAATCTCCCCTTTCGAATATAACTTAGGGTACCAACGGTGAGGAAAGAGAAAGAGAAGGAGAAAGAGAAAAAGAAAGAGAGAGAGAGAGAGAGAGAGAGAGAGAGATGGTGAAAGAACGAGTAAGAAGAGGGGACGAAGGCTCCTATATCTCGACTTGCACACATCCAGAGGGGTACCATCTGAACACGAACACGTTTACGGGGGGACCTGGACCGTTCGAGACTGCACGTGTTCCTAACGTACCCAAACCCCTGGCTATCGTCCGAAGGTTCTCACTATCAACTTTAAAACTAACAAATCATTTTCGGCATAATAAAGATAAACAGTATTAAAACATTTCATATTGACGACACTACGGTACAACCGTAATGCCAATTAAAACGAGATCGTGCAAATGGATAAACGAAGGAGGGGGTAGGGTTAATATAACAAAATGGATAACGCATCGTTGGACGATTTAAAAAAAAAGGAAAAAAAATATATATATATATATATATATATATATATATATATATATATATATATATAAAACAACGTTCATTACGTCGTAACATTTTTAAATTGATTAACGAGAGATAATATCAATTATCTTAAAAAAGAAAAGAAAAAATAAGATCGCACGAAGAAATTTCAAATCGTTTCGATCCTAGAGTAGCAAATACGTTCTAACGGAGAGATGAGAGTCACTGGGCCTTTCGCCGCGGGGCACCGTCCGTGACTCATCAGGCCCCTCGATTCCCTCTTGTACGGGAGCAGGGCCCAAAAACGAACAAAACCTCATCCACAGCGAGGCAAAGCCAGTGTCTGATCGATTTACGTCCCACTCGCGCTTTGGGGAAATTTACAACGGAAAACGTGGCTATCGTGCTGCCTCGGACGACGGGCCGTATCGTCGTGCCCCGAAGATCCTCGTTTTTGCCTCACCCTCTCTTTCTTTTCCTCCCTCCCTCCCTCTCAGTCTACCTACCAACCTACCTCTCTTCCTCCCTCCCTCCCTCCCTCCCTCCCTCCCTCCCTCCTTCCCATCTCCAGCACATCGAAAGAAGAGTTCGGTGGAACGAGCGTGCAAACTCAATCGAATCTTCAGAGCTGGCAGAAAGAGAGAGAGAGAGACAGAGAGAGAGAGAGAGAGAGAGAGAGAGAGAGAGAGAGAGAGTTCTCTTCAAGGTTAAACTTCGTTTCGTTTCTCGACAGCATCTTCGTTTCTTCCTTTCTCCCTTTCGTCCCTCCGAACCTCTTGGATAAGTCTTCTTGTCCATACGACGTGTATCGAACGGTCAAGGTCACCGACCATGGATTTCTCTCTCTCTCTCTCTCTCTCTCTCTCTTTCTCTTACTTGCTTTAAACACTTTCTTATTAGAAAATCCTAATTATACGAAATGGCGATAGTCTCTAAGATCCTTATCTACTCAAGTTCAATTTCCCCTTGGATGGAATAGAACGAGTGTGCGGGCGCGACGTGGAGAGAGAAAGAGAGAGAGAGAGAGAGAGAGAGAGAGAGAGAGAGAGAGAGACTCTTACCTGCAGAGTTCTCATCGATGGAGATAATCGAAGCGCGTCCCTTGACCTCGATTCTCTCCGCAGCGTGCGCCAGGAGCTAAAGAGGCAACGGTAGCCGTTTCTCGTCTCTCCTTTCCTCCCTCTTACCGAGAAGCTTATAATAGACTCTTATGAGCGAGAAGGAGTAGAAAAAGAAAGAGTGAGTGAGTGAGTGAGTGAGGGAAAGAGTGCGTACGCGTGTGTGTGCGTGCGTGTGTGTGTGTGTGTGTGAGAGAGAGAGAGAGAGAGGGTGCAGGAAGATGCGTGCATAAGTAAGCTTTCTTACTCCCTCCCTCCCTCTCTCTCTCTCTCTCTCTCTTTCTGTCTGTCTTTTTCTTCCTTGTTATACGTAGATATCGATGGATGACGGGTGAGGGATTGCCAGGAATGATCGGATCGTTCGAAGGTCGATCTTCGCTCCCGAGCGATTCTTAACCCGTGGGACTTTATGGTAGTACTCTTGACCCATCTGTCCTCCTCCTTCTTCTTCTTCGCGTTCAACCCTCGCTCGTTTTCGAAACGGGATATCGGATTCCCATGCACGTGCATTCGAGCAGTGTCATCACCTTCCGACACTCTCGGTTCCTACCTTCGATCTTTTTCGTCCCATAGGATATTGTGTTTTAATATCACCATCAGGAGAACGTGTAAGAAAGAGAGAGAGAGAGAGAGAGAGAGAGAGAGAGAGAGAGAAAGAGGGAGATAGTTTCCCCTTTGCACACCCTCTTTTACGGAACGAACGTTGCCCGAAGCGAAGTCCTCGTCTCTCCTCTTAGAAAACCATACACCTGTGAGATTCCCATACACTCTGAACACGGCTCCCTCGATTTCTATCCCCCTCAATAATGCAAAGCCTTCTTTCTCTTTCTCTCTTTCTCTTTTTCTTTTCGTTTCTTTTTCTTTTTTTCACGTTATGTCAAACGTATCCGAGAGAAAGAGAGAGAGAGAGAGAGAGAGAGAGAGAGAGAGAGAGAAATGGAGAGAGAAGAAAATCATGGTGTAACCGTTTCTCCGGGGCGCCCACCGTAACACACTTGTCCCAAAGGTTTGTTCTTTTATGGTGAATGGGGTGGTACACCTGCGAACTTAGTAGGGGAGCCCATTGATATGGAGATCTCGGTGTTACGCTACACCTTTGCCGTTCTCTATGAAAATAAGGAGCTCAACGGTAGGGGTGGAAAAACAATCCCTTTGTCGCGTTTTAGCGAGCATACTAGTTCCGATACTAGCATTATTTCGTACGTCTGTTACCTCCCCTACCGAGGGAATTATTTATTCAAGAGGTTTCGAATTTTCGAACGTTCCGTGACTCGTTAGAAGTGAAAACGAAGGAAAGAAAAAAGAAAAAATAAAAAGGAAGAAAAAGAAAAGATATCTTCGCGAATTTAAAGAGTCGGCAGACAAACGCTTTGCGATATTTATTATTCAACTATTATTATATAACCTTTTTAGGATATTACCCAAAGATGCATTATCGTTGTAACGAGGAGAACAAAAGAAAGCGAAGACAGGATGGAAGAGTGACTCAGGTGGAGTTGCCTCCAGGCTATGGCGTAATTATGTCACCGGTCCGCCGCCGCTTCCGCGCCCGTCCCCGCCCTATATACCCTATCTCCTCTCCCACCTCCGTTTGGCCACGAGAGAGAAAGGCAAACCATAGCCGACGCCGCCGTCGCGCGACTCTCGAAGAAAGGGAAAAGAGAGGTGAAATGTAGGAGAAGAAGACCAAAGAGAAAGAGGGAAAGAGGAAGAGGCGAGCTCTCGCGCGCTCTGCAAATAACGTGAATCACTCCGAAACACTCTCCTCTCTAGAACCGTCACTCTTCTAACTTATCCATAAGCCTTAAGAATTACCGAACCGGAGTATTTAAGAGGAATAAAAAGAGAAATTGAGGTGTCGACAAAGAAGAAAAAAAAAAAAAAGAAATATTCTATCTTCCTTCCATCCTTCCTTCCTACCTTCGTTACTTACTTACTTACTTCATTTATGTCTGAAAATAAGGAAGAGGGTGTTAAGAGAAGATCGTAAATTTCCCTTCGTACTTTTGGAATATTAAGAGAAAATATTTATTAATTATGCCGCCAATTAGAGGGGGATTCCGTAAGCGGCAATGGTCGGATATAATAAGAGCAAAGCCAACCTCCTACCGTTCTCTTACAAGTATCTTTCACTCATTTCCGAGAAGCTACAATCGCGCATAGTAAAAATTAACTCCTCGCAAAATGCGAATTATATATATATATATATATATATATATATATTTATTTATTAATATATTTTTAAATATATTTATATATATATTTTTTATAAAAGGAAAAACTCCTTTGATAAGTTCAAACGTTCGAGGACACTAAAATTGATGGTCGACGTAAAATTTACGTACGAATAAATCTGACCTGTTTCGAAAGCTATATGTATATATACAGATGCATACATACATACATACATACATACATACATACATACATACATACATATATATATATATATATATATACATCGTACCATTTATAAGTTCTTCATACTAGTTCTTTTTCAAGACAACATTTTATACCATTCCGATGACGTAGGAGTTGTTTACTTAGGGTCGACGAGGAGACTAATCCCGAACATGTATGCTCGAACACACCGGTCGAAAGTGTGTCTCCTCGCTCCTCGAATTAGATTTCGTGTTCTCTTTCCTTGTACAAACAATGTGTCTCCCTAAGAAGAAAAAACGATTCTTCGTAGCAACGATGGACCTTCGTGATTCGCTCCGCTTGCACGCTGACAAACCGTCATAATTATCGGCCACTTTAGATCTGGGTCGTCGTTAAACGTCTAGTATTCTCTTTCTCTCCTCTTCCTACTCCTCCTCCTCCTTCCTCCTCCTCTCCTCTTGAGCAGCAAACGAGAGAAAAAGAGACGGATAAAGGGAGAAGAAATTATTCTCGCTCGCCATTTAATTTTTCATAGCTGCCGGAAAAGTTATGGAACTTATTTAATCACACTGCATAGCGAATATAATAGAACGCTGATAAATCTAAAATTGTATGTGGTGTGTGTGTGTGTGTGTGTGTGCGTGTGCGCGTGCGCATGTGTGAAATGATAAAGTGTTACCAAGAATTACTTTTAAAACAGTTTGCCTCAAGAGACACAATTTGCCTTCGTTCTATCTTATCTCAACGTCACTTTCGATCTATATCGAGAAAGAGACAGAGAGAGAGAGAGAGAGAGAGAGAGAGAGAGAGAGAGAGAGAGAGAGAGAGAGAGAGAGTATCAATGAACAGTGTTCGCTCTCCCGCAAACGCGTAATAATTTCACTACGGCAATATACCTTCGACAATGTTCTCTCTAATATCAGATCGTTATCTCAAAGGTAAAGATAGTTAGATAAATGGATAGATGGATAGTTATACATATAGATAGATAGAAAAAGAGAAAGAGACTTGTTCAAATCAAAAAGAACGGGTAGGAGATGGTGGGGAGGAGGAGAAGGAGGGGAGGGGGCGACAGCGGAGGAAAGATCGAAGCGATCGAGGTAATAGGACGATTTCGAGCTAATATTAATGTCGAGAACGGGAAAGGTAAAACGTATTGTGAAACGTTACTGGGGCCAAAGTGGGTCAATTAAGAAGGAAAGTCGAAAGAAATTTATACGATTTATCTGGTGTGCCTAACGTCCAACTGCACCAGCCAATCTAAATTCTCGTTAACCTCTAACCACTTATACACTTTTCTCTTTCTATTACGTCTAACTATAAGCGAGATATCTCGAACACATTTCCGATGATGTCCGATTCTAAACACGCATCGAGAACACAGGTAGCCGCTATAGTCGTGAGTTTGTCATACGACCGAAGGGTCACCGGCATAACTCATTTCTATGACTATTTTATGGTTCGGCTAGTGACTCATACAGGGCTGAACGTGTGGGGTGGGGTGAGGTGGGATGAGGGGGAGAGAAAGAGAGAGAGAGAGAGAGAGAGAGAGAGAGAGAGAGAGAGAGAGAAGGAAACAATACTTGAAGCCCTTCATCATGCTCCTCGACCGTATATGTAGAACGTCTATATTATATATGTGTGTATGTGCACTGAGAGAGAGAGAAAAAGAGAAAAAGAAAGAGAGAGCTAGCGTAAAGCGTGTTTCCGTACGCGAGAACCCTCGTACCTGTTGAACATCTACAAACGTAACCATAGCTCTCTTCGTACTCCCTTTGCGGTGTGCTCACATATACAAGCGCCTATAGAAAACAGAAAAAGCGAAATAGAGAAAGATAGATAGATAGATAGAGAGATAGAGAGAGAGAGAGAGAGAGAGAGAGAGAGAGAAAGAGTAAAAGAGCGAAAGAAAGAGAGAAAGGGGGCGACGGAATGAGTGCTCGCGCGCAGATACATCAGCGAGCGTCGTACGGGAGGTGATTCACGTCAAACAAAAGGCTAAACATTGTGTGACGCCGAGTAGAACACGTGTTGAAGAATTTCAGATGCCGGGGCGTGCGTGTGTACGACACACATCGTGGATGAGTGGAGAGGAGACACGTTACGGTGATTCTAATGAGAGGGAGAAATGCGAGTCAAAGAGGAGAAGAGAAGAGAGAGAGAGAGAGAGAGAGAGAGAGATTTCTTTTTTTCCTGTTTATTCTATATCATTTTATTTTTATTTTTTTACTTTTTTGGCGACTATTGTACGTTCATCTCTCTCTCGATCTCTCTCTCTCTCTCTCTCTCTCTCTCTCCAGCTCGATCAGAATTACATTATCATGATCACGAAGTTAATTATACGGAGATTTGATCTTACTTCGTTTTTGGATCGATCGACGTCCGTTGAATCTTTAAAATTGGAAAGAAAAAGATAAGAGGGATGGATACGAAGCTCGTAACGTAGCCCTTTTAATGTTGAGAGAAAAAGAGAAAAAGAGATAGATATATATATATATATATATATATATATATATATATAAATATATATATATATATATAGAGAGAGAGAGAGAGAGAGAGAGAATAGCCTTCGCCAAGAAGGGAGAAGAAAACGGGAGGGAGCGAACGGATTTTTTACGACTTATTTACACGCGATGCCACGTCGCAGTTTACACGAGTTCGAGATCTCTCCTCCGTGCGTAGGTATAAACGTCGTCAATTGCCCTTCGCCGTCTCTCCCTGCGAACGGTGGACCCGGACGTTTCATTACGCGTAATTGCCATGGTCTGCGGTCTGTCCCCTTGGCTACAGGTACAGTATCATTTTCATAATGACGCCTACCTCCTTCCTACTCTCTCCCTCTATTTCTCTCTCTCTCTCTCTCTCTCTCTCTCTCTCTCTCTCTCTCTCTCTCTTTCTTTTCTTATACTCTTTCTCCACCTTCGCCCTCTTCTTTCCTCCCTTTTTGAAATCAAAAGAGAGTGAGAAGAAGAGAATAAAACGTATGGGAGAGTGCGAAAAGGATAAAGAAAAGATGGGAGATGAGGTCCGGTCCAAAGAAAAGAGAAAGAGAGAGAGATAAAGAGAGAGAGAGAGAGAGAGAGAGAGAGAGAGAGAAGAGAGAGATGTTCCAACAAAAAATACAATCAACCACTTCGGCGTGACCCAGTTCAACGGACAGACCGTTGGGGCCTACGGCCCTGTTTTGTCCGGTTAGACCCCCGGCTATTGAGGACTGACTTGCACACACAGCACAATGGCCCGGACTCGACATTATTCAGCCTGGAAAAAAGCATCATCCCCCTTTTTCTTCTTCTTCTTCTTCTTCTCCTTCTTCCTCTTCTCGTCGTCGTCGTGTTGCACTTTGACAGAGGTTTAGCAAACTTAGCTGGTGTCCCTTGTCATTAGTATATCTTTAGGATTGTTTCCAATCTTAAGAATAAAAAACGAGAGAGAGAGAGAGAGAGAGAGAGAGAGAGAGAGAGAGAGAGGGAGATAGTTCATTATGGTGTCCCAATTAAACGTCATATTATTACAATTATCTCGAGTTTGATTTTCATGAAGAAAAAGAAAGTAACCAAACAGAAAAGAAAAGAAAAAGAAACAATCGTACTCGTAAACACTATCAATGACATTAACATAAAGGTTTGAAATATTCGTTGAATTTGCTCGAAGATATCGAGTTGGACAATAATTTTTCTGCAACGGATTAAGCCCGTACGTCGATCCATGTGCAAAGAAATCAGTGGCTACGCCACTGGGACTCAGCTGCACTTTGCCTCCCTCGTGTTTCACTTTTTTTTTCTCCTTTTGCTCGTTTCGTTTGTATCTCAGCTCGGTCTGCTTCGGGTGAGCTCGGCAATACTCGTGGACTCGGAGGACGCTCTCCTCTCTTCTTCCTTCTATACCATCATCCTCCTTTTAGCTGTCCTTCTTCCACGGACCCTTTCCTTCCTTTTTCCTCCTTCTCCTTTTCCTCCTCCTCCTTCTTCCTCTTCTTCTTCTTCTTCTTCTTCTTCTTCTTCTTCTTCTTCTACTTCTACTTCTTCGTCCTCTTTCTCTCTATCCTTCTATCTTTCTTCGTTGCACTCGCTCACGGGGCCCCACGGCTATCAGCCACTCGTGTTTATATCGGACCAGATTGGTGGGGGGGTTTCGACAAAACGACGAGCAAGTTAAAGTACCCGCCTCTCTCTCTCTCTCTCTTTCGTTTTTACGTCGTCGGGGAGAGAAGGAAGAAGATAGAGATAGATAGATAGATAGATAGATAGATCGAGAGAGAGAGAGAGTGAGAGAGAGAGAGAGTCCAACGCACACTAGCAAGACCCAATATAGGAAACCACGAAGCCAGAAAAGAGGGTCCAACCGAGCGACTCGACGCACACGTACGGGAGGATTTGTCAAAACAAAACCCAGGCCTTTCGTCGAGTCACGTTCTAAGGGCAAAGAGACGTGCAGGGAGAGGGAGAGCGAGAGCGAGATATATATATATATATATATATATATATATATATATATATATAAAGAGAGAAAGAAAAAAGAAAGAGAGATAGAAAGAAAAAAAGGGAGAAGGAGAATCCTGGTCCGGAGCGAGAAACTTCGAGCGAACTTTAGCAAGCTCCTTCTTCCTAGCAACATTGAAAGTGCTCGAAGAGAAGAGGGGAAAAAAGGTGACCTCCGTGGATTTGACCCTCTCTGCCACCTACGCCCGGAGCAACCGACGACGGGCCATCGCATCACGTCTCCCGGCGGCCATCGCTCGGACTCTAACACGGATCAAAATCCATATATAATTATAGGCTTCTACAGGGAGTGGACTTAGAAGACTCCGGATCGATGGAAAGGGACGAGTTGAAGAGTGGAGTTGTTCTTTTTCTCTTTCTTCCTTTCTTTCTTTCTTTCCTTCTTTCTTTCTTTCTTTCTTTCTTTCTTTCTTTCTTTCTCGCTCCTTCGGATCAGCGGATCCACTATCCAGGATTACTCGTTATCCTTGAAAGGAGCCTGCGCCCGGAGACGGGCCTCGATGCGCTCCAAGAATATAAGTCGAGGGGGAGTTGGGTGAGAGCAGCCGCTACTCTTTCTTTTTTCTTTGTTCTTTATATATATATATATATATATATATATATATATATATATATATATATATATATATTTTATACTTACTCCTCTCCTCTTCGTCTTGTTTCCTATATTTTTCGTTTGCATCTTTTCTTTCTCTGTCTCTCTCTCTCCCTCACTCGCTCTTTCTCTTTCTACTTCCATGTGTCGATTCGACGTATCACCTCCTTCCTCAACGTTTCTCCATCGGCCCTTGACACCTGTTCCTTCTTGCTATGCATTCGTAATCCTTTTCGAAGGATTCAGGTATATTTAAGTAGGTATAAAGGAACATAAAGGGAGGGTTCGATGTACTTTAAAAATCGCTTCGAATGCAACTCTCTATGTTATATACCTTTTCGTGCTCGAGTATACTAAAGGAGAAACTCTCTCTTCCGATCGATTTGACCGTCTTAAAATGAATACGATCTCCTCGGAAGACCCCTCGAAAAAAAAAAAAAGACAGAAGAGATCGATCGATCGATCCGAATCGAGAAGAGGAAGAAAAAGAGGAGAAGGAGGAGGAAGAGGACGAGGAGGAGGAGAAGGAGGAGAAGGAAGAAGAGGAAGAAGGAGTAAAGAAGAAAGAAGGAAGACACTGTGAAAAAGATACGTGAAGGTGTTTTCACTCGTGCAATGTTCCAACGAATAAGGTGCTACCGACAACTCATTCTCCAATTCGGAGAATCGAGGGCGAAGATTGGACGTGGACCGGGAGTGGACGTAGATTAAACTGGTCCCGAAGTTCATGGAACCGAAATGCACCGACAACAACAACAACAATAACAACAACAACCACGAGCCGCGTTGTCTCGGTTCAAGAAACTCAATTTTTCTGATCATCTCTTTATGTCTCTCTCTCCATCTCTATCTCTCTCTTTCTTTTCCCCTTTCTCTCGTTCGTTACATCAACGTGTTTATCTCTTATTCGTCTTGCTATGTATGAAGTATGTATAGAAAGGTGGAAAAATCGGAATTTCTATGGTATTATTCTTTTTCTTGATATTTTCGGAAACGATTCTTGTGCCAACGAAATTTCTTTTCCTATCGCAAAGAATTCACCGTATAAAGTTGAGATAAGAGAAAGACAGAGAGAGAGAGAGAGAGAGAAAGAGGGAGGGAAAATAGAAGATAGGGAAAATTTCTTGCGATAGCGTAAAGAGAAGAGAGAATCTCCAAGTTCGTCGGAGAAACGTGCCGCTCGAAGAGATTCTGCTCGGCGAACGATTTACCGCAGCCTCCTTCGTCTCCCTTTTCTTCATCTTCATCTCCCGCACCACCACCACCATCACCATCACAACCACCACCTCCTCCTCCACCTTCTCCACCTCCCCCTACTCCTCCTTCTCATCTTCCTTTTTCTCTCGTCGCTTCTTGCCGACTGTCGCTCCTCGTTCGCTACCGTTCATCCATAACCGCCAGTGCCATCAGCCGGGTGCTATTGTGCGCCTTTACGGAGAAAAAGGGTAGAACGAGTAGGAGAGGTGGAAGGTGAAACGAACGAAGGAGGAGGAAAAGGAGGAGAATGAGGAGAACGAAGACGCAGACGAAGATGAAGACGAAGAAGAAGACGAATTCGTGTATTCAAAGAAAGAGAGATAGTTATAGGAGAGAGAGAGAGAGAGAGAGAGAGAGAGAGAGAGAGAAAGAGAGAGAGAGAAAGAGAGAGAGAGAGAGAGAGAGAGAAGTTCAAGTTCATGGAAGCGCGGGCGTAAACGCGAGGACACGCGAGAATTCTGAAGAAAAAACGTGCCTGATAGAGACAACCATGTCTCTCCTATATGCTACCAGTATTCCTTTCTTCCTATTGGTAGAAACATAAGAAATGAAAAGAAAGAAAAAAAAAAAGGTAGATACTTGTTACTCTTGAGAAGTCCTGAACCGAGAAAGGCCGCTGACCGTCTTCTTTCTAAACGTGACTCGAAAATCGCATCCTCCAATCTCTTGAAAGAAGGAAACGTTGTTTTTGTCGTTAGAAGAGGAAGAAGAGAAGAAGAGTCATCTTTCTAATTATTTTTCCCTACGTTCCTTTCGTTTAATTTCTTTTTCTTTTTTCATTTTCTTTTTTCTTTTGAATCATACTTTAACTTCGATAACAAAACAGAACGACAACGAACGTCTAAAGTGCTACGAACAAATTTTTATTCGCATTGTACTTAAAAATATTTTATATCTCATTATTTTTAATAAAATAATAGTTCATCTTTATTATTATTATTTTTCATTGATTATAATTTTTACGATAATAAAATAAAAAAAAAAAAAGAGAAAAAAGAACAAAGAGTTTACACTTTTGTTACTACAAAATCTGTCATATTTACGTGTTCGATACTTCTGATGTTAAACAAAAATTTCAATGCAATCGATTACTGAAAATTTTTAACGGACAAAATTTCCTTAAAAGAAAAAGAAACGAAAAAGAAAGAAGGGAATAATAATCGAACGGAATTTATTCCATCGATTCCGATTATTTTCCAAACAACTTTAATATCATTAACAAAGTCAGCATATGAAAAGCGCGTGCATCGTTATCGTACACGTACAGAAAGAAAGAATGAGAGAGAGAGAGAGAGAGAGAGAGACAGAGAGAGAGAGAGAGAGAGAGAGAGAGAGAGAGAGAGAGAGATGCACACAAACACATACATACACACGCATTGATCGTTCAAAGAACAACGACACGACGACGACGACGAACGATGATGATGATTCTCCTCGCGCGCGAGTTACTCGGTGAACCAAAACAAACCACTGCCTGTAGTAAGAGCGACGAGGATGAGAGGAGGAAGGAGGATGGTTAAGAGAAGAGAGAAAGAGGGAAGAAACGAACGAGTCGGCCCAACGAACCCGCCTCCACACGCATTAACACCCTCGAAAGGTATACTGCGACAGTGAACGCGCGCGCACACGCACACGCACGCATGCACACGCACACACACGCACGCAAAGGCATACACGCACGTACCCACGTACACATATACGTAATATAACACATACAAACATATATTCACACGAACGCTCGCACGATCTCCAAGCTCTTTCTACTCTCTGCTTGGGACATGAACTCGCGTCAAATCTTAACTACGAGGAGGAAGAAAAACTTGGAAAGATTAGATAATCGTTCGTGTCTGTCAACTTCTATCTACGCACGATTGGGATGTCCGAAGAAGTCTTCAAGAAGGCAAAAAAAAATTAATAAATAAAGAAGAAATTACAAAAGAAGTAAAAATCAAACAACATACGCGATTTCATTGACGACGAATAATAATTTAAATTTTGAAGGATTAGGAGTACGATCAAAAAATAATAAATTAAACGAAATTATTCAAGCGCAACAGGTTCGGAAGAACACAAAAAAAAAAGGAGAAACCTTTTTTAACCACTCTTCTTCCGGCTATCTATAATACATATATGTATCTATAAAATAATACGTAATATACATGCACGCATAAATACGAATACGCTTATGGTACATGCGATAGGAAAAAAATAGATGATCTTTTTCTTTCGTTTTTTTCCTTCTTCGATCGAGTCACCGACACGACGATCGGTCGATGGACGATCGGTCAACGATTAGAAATTAAATTCTAATTACAACAAGGCTCTCACAACGTAGTCATATATATATATATATATATATATATATATATATATATATATATATACAGATCTTGTGTCCTACAATAAAAACATTTTTATGCTTCGATAGTCGCGAGTTTTGCGCACCTGTTTCTAAGTTATCTCTCCATTAAAATGTACCTACTACGTTCTCTATACTTATATGCATATACACACCACCCTCTAACAAACGATCTTTCGAAGGCTCGTCTACTTACAAAAAAAAAAAGAAAAAGAGAGAAGGAAAAAAAAAGAAAGGAAAAAAGAGGAGTAAAGGGAGAGGGGAAAGAAAAAAAAGTAGAGAGACAGAGATAGAGATAGATAGAGAGAGAGAGAGAGAGAGAGAGAGAGAGAGAGACAAAGAAGCGATTATCCTACGATTTTCCAAAAGGCTTTCACCCTTTTTCCTTCTCCCGATGGAGATACTTAGCACGGCAAACACCACTTGTCCGGGACTTGGTGCGTTCGATCTTTGCGAGTCGACAGAAACACACACACATATACATATGCATACGTGCATACATACATGAATACATACATACATGCATACATACATACATACATGCATACATACATACATACATACATACATACATATATATACACACACACACACACAAACACATATATATATATATATATAGCGCCCCACGCGTATCTGTATAGGAAGGTAAAAGAGGAGAGAACAAGTTCACGCAAGGAACGGTTCAGGTTGAAGAGAGAAAATAAGAGAGAAATAGTAAGAGAGAAGAGAGAAGGGGAGAGGTTGGTCTTTTCCCCTCTCGCGTTGTTGAGCCGAGGTACGGCTCCATATGCAGTTTAAGAGACGCACACCGGGAACGGCAGACAGTGTTGCCAGACTCACACACGTGCGTGAACCAGTCTAACCACCTCATCACGAACAATCTCCTCGTGTTACTCTTTTCCTCTCGTACTCTATCGTCGTCCCGCTTGGACCGACGCGAGCCAACCGAGGCTCTCTTTGTTCAAAGGCAATCAGCAGGCCCCGATAACGGGCCTACTCTGTCGTAACCCAAGACACGAATACGAATGCACGCCACGGGGAGAGAACAGATACATAGTAATGTCTCTTACTACGTCTCTGTGTCTGTCTCTCTATTCGTCTGTGTGTGTGTGTGTGTGTGTGTGTGTGTGTGTTTGTGTGTGTATGGTATGTGTATGTGTATATATTCGTACGTTGAGTAGACGGAGAGAAAGAGAGAGAGAGGGAAAAAGATACTTTGTATGTACGTACGTGACTCTCACGTAGAAACGATCCAACGCTTCTCTTCTATCCTTTTCCCTCTCTTTAATACGAGATGAGACGTTAAAAAAAGGAAATAAAAGAAGAAAATAATAAAATAACGTTCGATAGAAAAAAGTCATCGTGTGTGATTTTCCCTCTCTCTCTCTCTTTCTCTCTCTTTCTCTTTCCCTTTTTTCTCTCTCTCCCCCTCTTTCTCTCTTTTTCTTTTAACAAACGTTCGACGTTTTTACAAGACATTTCGATCGGATTCGATACTTCTATACTTTGCATGCAAATGAAACCGTTCGTGACGTACGTTATTATAATGGCGCGATTTCCCGACTTACGTTGAGATAACGAAAGCGGAGGACCCTTTTTAGTGTCGTGTAAGATACTTCCAACGAATACGAAGAGTTTCTTTTTTTTTAAGTCCCAAAGTGATTTTACGACTCATCTCAAAAGTAAAATGTAACTGTACGAAAGTACAATACTCGAACGAAAAAATACGTAGTATCTTCGTCTATTTTCTCTCTCTCTCTCTCTCTATCTATCTATCTATCTATCTATCTATACATTTCTCGCTCGTCCTCCAGGACGGAGGATCGAATTAGCTGTCGAATCGATAGCCTGTAATCCAATTAACGTTTACACACACGCTCAGATCAAAGGATTAATTATACGACGCCCGGTGTCCCGTTATAATTGCAACGGCCGTAGGATCTACTCGCGTTAACGACTTTGCAAATTAGCGAGAATTCAATTTCCGATCTATGTTAGATGCTAGTACATACATACATACATGCATACATACAACCGCGAGTAAAAGGATCGTTTTGTTTATTACTTTAATAGAGAGTTTTTATCATCGATTATCAATAGATGAACGATTAAATATATTATCATCGATAATATTTGTATTCTTCTTATTCTACTTATAACAGGATCGATTAAAACGGTGCCATATCTTGTATCAATTAATATATTAAGTCTTGCGTAATTTAACGTTACAACGTTCGTCGTGTTAAAAGTCATCCGAGAAAATTTCTTAATGTATATTGATCCTACGTTTCGAAAATCGATTTACCAAGTTGGAAGCGATTAAACAGAGAGAAAAAGAAAGAAAGAAAGAAAACCAGTTTCAAATTAATTTCGAGGACAGTCATCTTATATCTATCTTATATACATATATATCTTATATCAATTAAATTATTAAACGCGTAATTGAATATATATATATATATATATATATATATATATCCGAAGTTGTAATATATAATACGTAGTTAAATATCGTGAGAAAAGAATGTCTTCTCGTCTATCGATCTATGCACGTTTCGGGATCGATTTACGAAGTCTTAAGAGAAAATTTTAGATTGAGAATCGGAGAAATATATATATATATATATATATATATATATATATATATATATAAACGCGTTGTGTTACCTAATCCTACATAGGTATATATATATATATATACACAAATATATATACATATATATATATATACACACAACACACACACACATAAATCTTTATAGATGAACGGTATCTAGGAACACAGAGTGTTCTATCTATCGAAGCAAGCAATGGTTTTGTATGTATGTATCTATGTACGTGCAGAAAGAGAAGAAAAGATTCAGGTCGTGGCACGCATGAGCGCGCACACCGCGCGCGCGGAATTGTTACGAAATGTCTCTTGGAGCACGCCGGGCGTAGGACTAATCTCGTTATGTGTGTGTGTGTATATATATATATATATATATATATATATATATATATGTATATATATGTATATGTATGTATATACGTACGAACGTATGTATGTATGTGTGTATATCGGCTTTAAGGATTGCCGGTGCTCCCAAGAGTAATTTACATAGGTCGTCGTCGTCGTCGACGCTGTCGTAGTTGTGGTTGTCAGAGATCCGCGTTTCGCCTTTGGATTACGAACGAGGAAAATCGCAAGAGATCTACGAACGTAATTCGCCCACGATCGAGGCGATCTATCACGGAAATCGTCGGAAGAGAAGAGAGAGAAAGAGAGAGAGAGAGAGAGAGAGAGAGAGAGAGAGAGAGAGAGAGAGAAAGATAGATGATGTGGGTGAATCCTGCTAGTAAGATTTTTGATCCTTCTTTGATCTTCCTATCGACCTTTGATTAATCTACGATATTACTCTCGTTAAATCAAATCGCTATTTCGCAATAATGAATTTTCATTTGTATCGATCATAGTGCAATTCATAGATCATAAGTACCATAATAAAATAGATTTATATGGACTAATTCAATAATTGATTTACCTAAGGTAAATCATCAATATTATTGATCACGGTCGAAACAGAGATATTCATATTATAATCTTTAATTAATGATTTCACCTATTGGCAATAAAATATGTCTTATTAAGATTCAATTATATTAATGAGTTGGATATAATTAAAAAAGTATTCTGTTAGATGCATAAATTAATGCAAATGATACTTGTAATAATGACAGATAGGGCTGATTAACACTCGTTGGATCTGTCAAAATAGAAGAAGAAGAACAAGAACAAGTCTCTCGTTATTTACAGAATACAGAAGCTCTTCCAAATGGCAATGATTATGTACACCTCTAGAAATAAATAAATAAAGAGAGTAAGGAGAATAAATAAAAAGGAGAAAAAAGAGGTAAGAAGAAAAAATAAAAAAAAAAAAAAAAAAAAAGAAAGAAAAAACGAAAGAAAGAAGATGGAAAAGAAAAGAAAAAGAGCCAATATCTCTATTTGTTCGTTCTACCTCGAGCGATTCTCTGCTTCCTGACAAGCACTCGATGGACCTCGACGACCTCGATAAACACTCCCCGGAGGAGGAAAAATAGAGAAAACCTGCTTATACTGAGCTCTTCGAAGGTGGAGGAGGGAATCTACGGGGAAAGGTGCTAGGTAGCGCACGTCCACTCAGTGAGAAAGATAGATAGAGATAGAAAGGGAGAAAGAGAGAAAGAGAAAGAGAGAGAGAGAGAGAGAGAGAGAGAGAGAGAGAGAGAGAAAGAGTGAGGGACGTCGATTTTACGCATTCGTAGTAACCTACAAAGCAACTGCCGGCGCGCGGAGGCAAGTGGCACGTAGTAAATACGTGGAACGGATTAGCAGTTTACCAACGCTGCCGTCGACGACTACGACGACTAAGATGAAGAGAAGGAGAAGAAGAAGAAGAAGAAGAAGAAGAAGAAGAAGAAGAAGGAGGAGGAGGAGAAGGAGGAGGAAGAGGAGCTGGAGGAGGAGGACGGTGGCGAGGATCACGGCGTGTGTACGGTGCATTACTTTCGCCGTTCGGTGCACCACGTCAATGCCATCGCAAGCACGGCCGGTTGCTCTCGACCGGCTTATACTTGGACCATATCTATATAGTATATATTAGTAGTGGTAGTGGTAATGGTGGTGGTCGAAGGTAGAGAGAGAGAGAGAGAGAGAGAGAGATCGTAGTGGACTGCCCGGAGAGAAACTGGTCAACTGGAACCGGAGTTGTGCTACCGCCGAAGCTGGACCAGCTAGCCAGCCAGGCGAGCAGGCAAGCAGGCGAGTAAGCAAGCAGGCAACCAAGCCAGGCAAACCAGGCAGGCAGGCAGCGGCCAGTGGAGGACGTGGGTTCACCTGGACAGTTGGAGAGAGAGATACGTCGGCCCACGCCGAGCACCGTGCTCGTAATGTATTGCGCTATAAAGTGCAGGACACGGAGAGTCCGTACGTTCGAGTTCTACCTCCCTCTTTCTCTTTCACGTTTCTCTTCTCTCTCTCTCTCTCTCTCTCTCTCTCTCTCTCTTTCTTTCAATTCTCTTTCTCTTTCTTTTTCTCTTTCTCTTTCTCTTTCTGTCTTTCTCTCTGAAAGGGTGCCTTCCACAGAGAGAGATGCGTAGGAAGCGAAAGGGAAAACGCTCGCTAAATGCGCGCAGGTTGAAGAAACTCCACGGGACAGGTATAATCCACAAGAGAAAAGGAGGGAGAAAGAAAGAGAGAAAGAGATAGAACAGGCCTATTGCTGGTCTGACCGATTCCACGATCGCTTTGACCCGCTCGTATGCCCGAACGAAAGAACCTATTCTCTTCTTTCCCAACTCGATTATCTTTCTCCTCTTTCTTCTTCCTTCTTCGAAGCTACCTGAGCCACGTCGAGAAAGAGAGGAAGATAGAGAGAAAGAGAAGAGGATGAAGAGAGAGAGAGAGAGAGAGAGAGAGAAGATGAGGAGGTATAATTTATGTAATTTTTCGTAGAGAGAGAAAGAGAGAGAGAGAGAGAGAGAGAGAGAGAGAGAGAGAAAACAGGAGAGCAAAAGATAGGGAGAGAAAGAGAGAGAGAGAGAGAGAGAGAAATAAGGAAAAATCAAAGACTATAATTAAAAGTAAAGAAGTAGAGATCTAGAAGGAATAATAAAATACACCGTCGCCAATGTGGAAGGATCCGAGGAAGAAGAAGGACAAAGTGCCGGTATATTTAATGGTAGTTAACAGAGAGAGGAGGAAACTGGTATCGGTACAGTTCTGTTCGGAGCGCCGCAGCAAGGACCGAGAGCGTGTTGGTAGAGACGAGATATTGTATAGATGTCTATAGGTGTGTTGGTGGTTAGTACTGGTGGTGGGGTTTCCGATGCAGGTGTTGGCCTTGGGCTCCCTAACACCAAGCCTACAATCTCTAAGGTTCGCCTATATACGTCTCTCGTTCGTTCCGCACACCATCACTATCCCACTACTACCACCACTATCACTATTACCATCACTATCATCATCAATACCACTACCACTACTACTACTACTATTACTACTACGACTATTGCTGCTACTAATACTACTACTACTATTATTACTATTACTACCAATACTACTACTACCACCACCACCACTACCACCACCATCATCATCATCATCATCATCGGACGTAATACGCAATATGCCAATCCAAGCCTTTGTTTAGAAGACACTCTCTGTGGATAGGCAAAGCGAACGACAAGGTGGGATATTTACCGGTTTCGCGGAAAAGATCGTTGTCGTCTTTCGTCCTTCGTAACGAGAATATACCAGCTACGAGGAGAGCACGATATGATTTATTTATAAATCACGAGGGGGCACCCTACCGATCGATCAGACACCCACGCGATTCCAAGGATCCTTCGATCAGATTAAAATGAGACGCGAGGTCGTCTCCTCACCGTTTTGCTTTCTATTATAATATCATGGATATTCCCTTCTTATTACGGATAAATGAATTCTCTAGAGTATCTCTGCTTGTATCGGGGTCGATCGATTAGCAATCTTATCCACTACTTTTTTCTTTTTCTTCTTCTTCTTCTTCTTCTTCTTCTTCAACTTCTACTCCTTCTTCTTTTTTCTCTTATTCTATTCTTGTTTCAACTTGAATTTCATAATCGAAAGAACGTCTTACGTTGACTTTTTACCTCTCTTCTTATTTTCTTTTCTTCCTTTTTCTTTTTTATTTCTTTTTTTTTTTTTTACTTTTTTCTCTCTTCTTTACTTCGAAGAAGAAAGAACGGGATGGCAGGCAAGTAGCCAACCATTCGGACCAGGTACTCTTCGCGGTTTTCTCGTCGACCGTGTACACGGCTATTATACGCGCATTTAACTACGTTACGCGAGCTCCCGCCGCATGCACGCGCAAGTGCAAGAAAGAAAGAAAGAAAGGAAAACAGAAGGAAAGAAAGAAAGAAAGAAAGAAAGAAAGAAAGAAAGAAAAGTTTGTTAGGAGGGACGTAGAACGTTAGTAACGTTCGCATAGACTTATCCTACGAGTCGAGGCCACCTATTAGAGTTATTGTATATTGTTATTATTCCGGGAGTCGCGAGAGAACCGCGCTTTTATGCAAATCGTGGCTGCGAGCAAAGAATACACACGACGGTGATCCTCGAAGAAGGCCTTGGAGAAAGTGCTAGACGACGATCTTGTGCGTGCGTGTGTGTGCACACACGTACACACACGCGCGCGCGCGCGCGCATGTATGTGTGTTTGTGTGTGTATACACACATGTGTATGTACGTAGGTAGGATCCTCCTCCGTCGTCGTCGACGAAGAAGACGAAGAAGACACGGAGCTGGCTAATGCAATGCCGTATAAATTATCGGAGCCCGTACCGTTATCGTTGCGCTTTCCGATCGGCACCTCACCCATTGGATATCTTTTACGTTCGTCTTTACGAGGCATCGTCGTCGACTACGAGCTTGAATTTTACCAGTATACGCTTACCTACGACGTACGTTTTATGGACGCTAGATATTTACGGAACCCGTCGATTTGAGCGTTTTCAAATTTCATATTTTCAAGTCATAGAAATCATCGATATTACTTGGATCATTCTTTAATAGCTCGTGTTCACTTTTGATCAATGCGATGTTATATGTTATGAATAAAAGAAAAGGGAGAAAAAGGAAAGAAAGAAAATGCATTTTAATGCGGCAATAGTAAAAATAGAATACATCGACGATCGATGTCCATAAATTTAATGCTAATCGATTCTACGAGAAAAGAAAGAAGAAGAAGAAGAAGAAGAAGTAAAAAAAGAGAAAGAATAAAGAAGGTGTCAAAGAGATAATGATGCGGCGTAAATATACTGTCAGTTTAGTTGTAATAACAAAAAAGAAGAAAAGAAAAAAAAAGAAAAGGAAAGGAAACAAGAGGAAAAGAAACATTACGAATATAACACATGAATCAATACAATATATATATGGACAGAGATACAGACTTTCGCCCGTAATAAATTCGATAAGATATATAATTACCCGATTCATCCTTATGCATTCGATCTAGCCAATAGTATCGTGCCGATTTACGTGCAATGTATATGTGTGTACGCCTCTCTCTGTGTGCGTGTGTGTGTGTGTGTGTGTGTGTGTGCACGCGCACTGGCGTGTGCGGCTCGGGGCATCGATAGGTGGAAGCGTTCATGGATTATTATTATCAGCTAAGTACACGTCGAGTAATTCTCGTCTCCCACGCGAACACCTGGAACGGTTTATTATGCGAAAGAAGGGTGTATTGCGTCAAGTGTGTTCGTTTCATCATTCCTGTTCCATGGACTTTTCTCTCCTTTGCGATGGCAATTCTAACGACTACGAGGACGACGTGGACAACGTCGACGACGAGGAAAACGAGGAAGACGAGGAAGAAGACGACGACGACGACGACGACGACGAAGACGATGGCGTTTCACGCGACTCTCTAACAAAGAAACGATATTCCATGGATGCCTCTTGCGCTGAATGCGTGCGCGCGCTCGCGCGCACACTCAAGCTTTGCGTCTGGAATTTTAAGCGATTTTTTCATTCTATTTCCGTCGAACGTTTCTCTCTTTCTCACTCTTTCTCTCTCTTTCCCTGTCTCCCTTGTAGCGAATCTTCGTCGTTCGTTCTCGCGATTGCGAGAGATTCTCGAAGGTCTCTGATCAAAGAGAGAGAGAGAGAGAGAGAGAGAGAGAGAGAGAGAGAGAGAGAGAGAGAGAGAGAGAGAGAGAATACTGAGGAACGCAAATGTATAATTATACCTGGATCTCGATTTAACGAAGCAAACGCAAAAAGAAAGAAAGATAGATAGATGGAGAGAGAGAGAGAGAGAGAGAGAGAGAGAGAGAGAGAGAGAGAGAGAGAGAGAGAACTG
>OU964971.1:2195884-2218384 GCA_918808275.2 Dolichovespula sylvestris | reverse complement strand
TGAGCCGTTTTTCTAATGTATTTCGCAATAGAAAATGGTACTCCTGATAGGACGAGAAACAAATATACTTGCATATCTGATAATAAGCATGATGAATCGTATGTAAGGTAAAAATAATCATGGATGAGGGATTCGAGCGATGAAGATATGGATCTCTCTCTCTCTCTCTCTCTCTCTCTCTCTCTCTATATATATATATATATATATATATATATATATATATATATATCCCTCTATTTATCTATACCTCTTTCTCTCTTTACCATACATATATTAACGTGAGAAGCGGAAACGTTTTCAGAAACGTCCGTGAATGCGATGAAAAATGTGAAGAAAATGCGAGATCTTATAACCTCGAGCTACGTTTTTAACTCATGTGAAAAGGAAAGATAAGAACAATGGCTTCGTCTCATCGAGATTGAAAGAATAAGGAAAAAAAAACAAAGAAAGGAAGAAAAAGGAAAGAACATTTTTGCAAGCAGAATCGAGCAAGACGATTATCATCCGGTGCGATGCGCGTTCGTCTTTGCATGAATATTTCATTGTTCTTTTTCTCTCTTCACGCAACGTGAACGTAGTAACCTTGGCCTCGATATTGTCAACTAATCTCGATATTAAACGCGTTGGTACGTCGTCGTCGTCGTTGTTGTGTTGTTGTTCTTACGTGAGAAACAACAACGACGTATCAACAAAGTTGATTCTTAAACGCGTAAAGAAAAATAAAAACGTTACAAATTTTCCTGATTTATGTATCTTAATTGCGATAACTTTTCAACGAATGACATCGCATATATTGTCGATTACGAACGAGAGCGTTGCGATATTATTTATTAGAAAAAGTAAAAGAAAGGGATATTATTACACATTTAATCAATTCTGAAAGAAATATCAAAATATCCCATGGATAATGGCTTATTGTTAATCCGATAAAATAAATGATCGTCCGTCCATCGTTCGAATCGGCCATAACTCAGATGGCCCGACGAAAGCTGATCGCTATTATCAAAGTAAACAGTGGTAACGAAATTTCAGATAAAATCGCGCTGCCGGACATTACTCCGAACGCAAATAACGATCCCACGTAGCCGTTTCCATAGCACGTGCTGCTTCTACGAACTTTATGTCGGATCGTCCAATCGCGTTCCTCGTTCAAACTCCGAGCATACGTAAACCGACGGTGTGTTCCTATCTATATATGCATATACCTAACTACAGATATACAAACGTATATATGAGAGGATAAAGGAGACAGATAGACGAAGAGAAAGAGAGACAGAAAAAGAGAAAGAAAGAGAGGGATGAGGGAGGGGGTTGGAGGAGGAGAGGTTGGAGGAGGAGTGGCGAAGGGGTATAGAGGGGAAAAGCAACAATTTTCTACCTTTGTTGGGCAAGTCTAAAGAAGAAGGTGGGAGTACAAGAGGCGATATAAACGAGGCCTGATGCAATTAGTTTTACGAGAAACAGTAATATATATATATATATGTGTGTGTGTGTATGCGTGTATAGGTATATACTAGGTGGCTACCGTAACATTAAAGTGCCACTAAGGTAGACACGCTCGCGCTTTAATACTTCTGCGTACGGTTACTCTAGCAACGAGTGTGTATATGTACGAGGTAATCGGCCGAACTACACCGCCGAGCCGCACCAACCCGAGAGAGTATGACTCTCGTTGTCGAAGTGGCACGAGCTAAGAGATTATTTAGCTCAGGGCTAGGCGAAAGTAGTAACGTTGTTCGACGATCGGATTCCTCTTTCTATCTATCCTTCCTACCTTCCTTCCTTTCTTTCCTTCTTTCTATTCTCCTTCGAAGATTTGATTAATCTTGATCTATATTGATTTATCGTGATCTATATTATCAGGCTCGTTCGAGTAAGAAAAAGAAGAAAATTTTACTTCCGAACGAACTCAATGTTATTACAATATTTATCTATTTATTTATATTGTTATCATTTTCCTATAAATCGAAGAAAAGATCGAACGAGAGTGAGAAAGAGAGAGAGAGAGAGAGAGAGAGAGAGAGAGAGAAGTTAGTAAGAATGATCATTGACAAATGAATTTTTAAAGGGTACAAAGATCTTTCGAAATTTCTCATCAACGCTGTGACGCTACTATAGACGAAGATTTATAATCTTTGCTATGATCCCGTACGCATGTTCCCGACCGTAATAAACGTCTATCTATCTATCTATCTATCTATCTATCTATCCATCCATCCATCCATCTCGCGTCTACCTTCTCATAGAAACTCATACAAACATAAGCCGTTTAAACGGCCAAGAGACACAACAAACTCCCCGCCATATATAAACACAGAGAGACAAATAGACAAATAGAAAGAGACATACAGAAATACGAACGGATAGACACAGAGGATACACATGCAAAACCGTAAACATGCAAACGCGTCGTACTACGGTACGTAGAAATGTCGTAGGTAGTACATACGTAAGAATCGACAGACGTGGCAGACGTCACGTCGAACAACTTGAAAAGGACGTCGCATGCAAAACAAATCTTCCTTCCGATTCGACAATGGCGAGGGGGCTCTCTCTCTCTCTCTCTCTCTTTCTCCGATAAAGCACAAGGAGAAGAAGAAGACGAAGACGAAGATGAAGAAGAAGGAAGGAAGGAAGAAAGGAAGGAAGGAAGGAAGGAAGGAAGGAAGGAAGGAAGGAAGGAAGGAAGGAAGGAAGGAGGACTGTTGGTGTCGCGGCCTATACGCTGACTGCACTCGAGATATGCCAGACCCGTGTTGCATTGTCTACCTGCGGTTTGCAATAATGACGACGTGGAATACAGAGAGCTTCATTTCGTGCGATGCCTTTGACCGAACACACGATCATCACCGACAAGATGGTTCTCGAATAAGCGGCATACTTTAATAAATCCCATTCCATACGTATATATATTATGATCCAGGAATTCACGAACAATAACAAGATTCTTCTCATTTGGATCATCTTTATTTTCAAACGTAGATATCCTTTTGTAAATAGTTCTCTTCTATTTTACGTACTTGGCAAATTTTCTTATTTTTTTTTTCTGTCTATCTTTTTTAACTTTTTTTTTCTTTCGTCTACCGATCTCTCCTTCTCTCTCTCTCTCTCTCTCTCTCTCTCTCTCTCTCTCTCTCTCTCTCTCTCTTTTCTGTAATAAAATGATAAAGACTTCCTTTCATCTTTCCTCATAGGTTACCAACGAACGTCTTCATTTCGCAGACTTTATTTAAAATTTTGCTAAGATTATCTTGTTGACATTTAAAAGATTACAACTTTTTAAGATGTAATCTAAAAAAGAAAAAAGAAAACGAGAAAAGAGTAAAGATAGTATGACAATGAATTCCTTTGTATCATTTATCTATAAGAAATAAAGTAGATTATACAAGCTATGAAATAAATATATCAATTTATATAAAATTTATTTAGCAATCAACGTTATATATATATATATATATTTATTGTTATAGATAGTTTAAAGGTCCGAAAAAGACGAGAGATGAAAGAAGAGAGAGAGAGAGAGAGAGAGAGAGAGAGAGAGAGAGAGAGACAAAGAAACCTAAGCAGAGATTTTACGCTTAGAACGGTATACTTTCACTGAAATATATACGTTCCTATTTCCTGGTAAACGCGAGGAGAGTACGAGTTTACTGACGTTGGAAAATAAGACATCGAGGAATATGCTTTTGAAAGTGTATTGGGTAAAATGTGTATACGTAAATGTGGAAAGAAACGTGACAGCAGAGTTTGCTCGCGTTTACTAACACCGCTTGCGTTAACACGCGCGAGAGATGCATCACGTCGAGCTTGGATAAGTTTATTAACTTCTTGCGAGTTATGGCTTGCGTGTGGTCCCTAAGACTTATTTCATTAAACAGAAACGAATCGATTATTTAAGAAAATATATTTCCAACAAAATATTTATAATCCGTGCATCTCGTGTGCGCACAAACGCGTACATATGTAATACTATCGTCTATTTTATCCAACAAAAAGAAATCGATGTGAGAACGAAGAAAAAAAGAAAGATTGACAGATCATTTTTATTTCATAATCGATCCCCGTCGATATACGTCGTTCGATTGGATTTATCGAATTATCGCGAAGGACGAACGATAAAAAAAAAAAAGAAAAAGAAAGATATCTTCCTCCGACAAATATTGATAATTCATTTCGAAGATATAACGCGATGACGTTATACGTTTCAAAAAGAGATAAATTATAGAAATTAATGAAAGAGAAAGAGAAAGAGAGAGAGAGAGAGAGAGGGAGAGAGAGAGAGAGATAATTATTCCACAGTTTACTATTTCAATTTAATCTCAAAATTCGTTGTTTAATTCTGCTTATCCAAACGAAAGCAGAAACTTTCTCACGAAACGACAGGCCGTCGGCGAAGCCCTTCTCTTATCGGCTCCAAGAGTGATAACGGGAAAAATGCTGCGCCAGTTGCAACGCGTTGAAGAGAGAAAGAAATAAATAAGAGAAGACGAGAGAGCACACTTACGTTGTACCGTATCGATAAGTAATCCAAAAGTAAACTGATTTATGGTCGCACCAAGTTCCGTAAGTAGGTCGTTCACGTTTGTTAATACTCTCCCATCTTTCTCTCTCTCTCTCTCTCTCTTTCTCTCTGCCTCCCTCCCTCTCTCTCTCTCTCTCTCTCTCTCTCTTTTTCTTCGTCTTAGTTCGTATTTTATACGTGTACACGCGCTTCCGCTTTCCAACTTCCGAGAATCGAGAGATCGCATAAATCGACGACAACCCAATGCGATACCCAAGGAAAACTAAGCGATGCCAAGGGAAATACGAGGTTGTTGGCCGTTGTTAAGTCGAATATCAGCAGATTCGAGAAAACACCATTACTTCCGTAGTACTCGGAAGCTGTATCTTTTCGTCGGGTCTCGAAACTCACTTACTTTTTAACTGACACAATTTTTCGGATTCCCTCGATATCGCTCCTAGAGGTTTTGCTTCCTATCTCCGAGCGTACCACTCTCGTTATTTACAATTCCTACTTTGCGAAAATACTTTGGCTGAGATAGTTCTACGTTCTTCGAGATAGGAAACTCCTTCCAATGAAATTTTCCTTACGTTATCTTTCTCGATAAGAAATAAATTCTTAAATCATCGAAAATACGCGCTTCACGTAATAATAATAATAATAAAAATAATAATAATAATAATAATAATAATAAGAATAAGAATAATAATAATAGTAATAGTAATAGTAATAATAATAATAATAAATAATATATCATCTATTAGCAATTTATGCAAATTATTCGTAGCAATGGACTACGAAGATAAATACACGCAATGCGGTAGCCACAGTCCAATAACACCACCTCGTAACAATTAAATTTATTTAACGCTTTAATCAATAATTAAACGTATATATCATTAATCAAAAAGAATCCTATAAAATAAAGAAATTAAATTGTATTTTGGACACAGCACTACGTACAGCTAGAACGATATAACAGATCGCATATGTAATAACATAAATCCGTAAAACAAGTCGTATCACATACTTATTAACAGACATCGCGATTCCTAATGAAACGTAAATACGAAACAGAAAGAAGATGAGAAAATAAAATAATACATCCATCCCACTACCTATAGAATTACGGGACATCTGGCAGGAGCAAGTAGATATAAAACATAAAAATAATCCCCTTTTTGATCGTTATGTCCATAACAGATATCGCTCCTTCGTAATCACTTCGACGGAAAACGTCAATAAAATCGATATTACTCCAACCATAGAAAATAAGATTTTCATAAAGCCATGATAATGCGAAACATGCAGAATAGCTTGGAAAATTCTTTACCCATGCAATCTTAATAAAAGATCTCAACTCTATCCGGCAAACATATCAATAATACTGAGATAAATTTAGAAACAAATAATTCGAGAAGTTTTTTTTTTAACAACAACGAACAACAACAAACAACAACAACAATAATAGTAATAATAACAATAATAATATAGATGATATAATGGATTTAATTAAGTTAGATGTAAAATAAGGTAGTATCCAAATGATCGGCGGGTACTCGTTATTAGCTCATTCAATAAGCGTGAAGGAGGCACGGCTCGTTTAACCAACGGCCTTAGAGGGCTATTCGCACAACGAACACCTGGGTACTAACCATGCTACGAATTCGTTGTCTCGACGTGTCTACGAAGACGACAAAGCCGACCAAAGGGCTAAGTAGGTCGTGCGTATGATAATGTCACTATTATCGTATCTTCAAAAGGGATCTCCCAAGGGCTACCAGATTTCGCCGGGCCACCTGAGTCTTCTCCAAGGATTTAATTAATTAAGGATCGACCAGTCGATTCGTTATACCAGAATCGACTGAAAGGGTTACATTTTCTACGACTTCGAGACAACAGCTGACATCCTCTCACCCTAGTTTTAGCTCCCTCTCTCTCTCTCTCTCTCTCTCTCTCTCTTTCCTAGAATAGTCTATTACTCTATTGATGTTCCTCTTATATTTTTAACTTACCCTTTTAAATTAAATCGTCAGGTATGATATTTAAAACGATACGATTAATATCAATTTGCATCCTATAACACATTAGATTGTAACTTTTCACTTCCGAGTTCGAGTTTAATATTAAGTCATTAAGATTATAGCTGATTAGAGAAGGATAGAGAAATAATGAGGGAAAGAGAGAAATAGAGAGAAAGAGAGAGAGGGAGAGAGAGAGAGAGAGAGAGAGAGAGAGTTAAATCGACCGTGTAAAATCGTACGAAGGGTTAACGACAGAACGTTTTTAACTAATAAATCGGTAAACTAGTCGAGTGTAAGATAGTACGGACCGTTAAGATCGACGATGCGTGGCTTAAAGTCACCACTAAGAAATTAATTACCTGGTCAGAAGATTCACCGAGTAAGGAGAGACTCTTATGGCCAGAGATAGAGAGACAGAGATAGAGATAAAGATACATAAACAGACAGACAGACAGACAGACAGACAGACAGATAGATAGATAGATAGATAGATAGATAGATAGATAGATAGATAGATAGATAGATATAGAGAGAAAGCGAAAGAGAGAGAGAAAGAAATTGCAGAACCTTCGACTCGTTCGTGTTACTGAGGATCATTAGGTATGACTTAATTGCCTCTCAAGTTTTCCCTCCGTCGTTTAAAACGTCCCCTCCCCTTCCTCTCACCTATGAAAAATGCAACGTTCGAAACACGCACGCGAATCTTCATGAGCTTACGCATATATATATATATATATATATATATATATATATATATATATATGTTTACATATGTATATATTAATTTACGAACTTGTAAAAAGGTACTGGAAAAGGTACTACGTTAAATGAAACTAGACGTTATATATCAAGATATTGTAATACTTGATCGCGATTCTTGATTTACACGCGATTAGAATGACGAAAATTAGCGCGACTCTATAACGATTGTCATCAGAGTAATCGAAGTTAGTGCGAGGACATGTAACATCCTCGAGAGATCATGCATATTTCAAGTCGATAATCGCGTGCACGCTTAGAAGTATACATACACACGCGCGCGCACGCACATACACATACACATACTCAAATATGTATGTACATATGTAACACACATGACAACGATACTTCGATAGTACGTTGTATCATCCAACACAAACCTAACACACGATAAAACGTTTTAAGCTTATTAACATTGATAATTACTCATGCAATTATCAAAGAATCCTTTGAGACGTTAGTGTGTGTGTGTGTGTATGTACATATATATAAGAAGATTTATCGGTCGATTTTCATTCACGGACAATATCGCGCCAAAGAAATAACGCGTTGATCGATCATCATCGATACTACTAGAAAATGTTTAATTCAGCGTTAAACAATTAACAACTGTCATTCTGTTAAAACAACGTTGTAAACGATGTAATTCCTGTCTGATTATTCCACGATCGTTTTTCAACGTTATCTTTTCTACATTAGAATAGAATGAATACCTTAACGATGTAATCACGATGTGAGTTCTCTAAAAATAATCAGACAACTGCGTGACAGAGAAACGTAGAAAGAAAGATATAGTATATATATATATATATATATATATATATATATATATATATATATTATGTATGTACGTATTATATATACAAAGAGTAGGAACGCTGGTAACGACTTAATAATTCGAGCGTAGCTAGAACAAGAAGAATCGCTTTGGCGAAGACAAAAGAAAATTCATGTACCGTTATATTAGCATTGGCCTTGAATTAAAGAAACAACATTCCAGATAGAAAAAGACGTTTATAGAGGAGAGATAGACAACGACGACGACGACGACGAATAGTAAATAACCTCGAGAGTTAATGTAAGATTCGATTGTCCGAAGAATAACGCTGATAATCTCGACGATCGGTGTACGTAAGTACGTAACACACATTCGTATGGATGGAGCAGTATCATTTCTAAGCTCTTCACCAAGGGCTAAGTACACCGTTGCTTCTCTCTCCCCCCACCCTCTTCCTCCCCCTGTGTATTTCTCGATTTACCTGACCTCGATATTTCCAAGACCCGAGAGATAACGTATACATAGAACATCATTTGCGTTCTCGCAAGTCAACTAACATCATTTTCTTTCGTTTTAACAACGTTGATGTTGCTGTTTCTGCTGCCGTTAACAGGTCAAGAGTTTTTTTTTCCAATGCGAAAGGACATAAGAGAGATACGAAGGGAGAAAAAGAGAGGAGATGAGAAGAGTGAAGAGAGAAGAAGGGATCGTTCGTGACTGGTTTTCGAGCGGCCTCCAACCTTGTTACATCTCTGCTTTTGTCGTCATCGTCATCATCGTCGTCGTCGTCGTCGGCATCGGCGTCGTAGTCATTATTACAGCTTCGTCGTAGTCCATCAACAACGATGACGATGACGACAAAGCAACGTGTCTCGTCGATCGCGTCGCATCGTTTCCATTTTGCTCAACGTTGAAGTCAAACGTTGCGTTTAACAGAAGAGAACTACCATCGTGCAAGCAGATACGTCTATCTCTCACTGTCTCTCTCCTCTCTCTCTCTCTCTCTCTCTCTCGTTGTCCCTACTTGGCTTATCACGTTGTAAGACACGTAACACGACAAGACGGATAATGCTCTCTTCCCTCACTCCCCGACATTGCTATGTTGTTTCTCTGCTACGAGTATCCGTCTCTCCCCTCTCTACTTTCCCTCTCTACCACCCTCGGTCACAGCGATGACACGACGTGTACCGAATTACGTGGCCTGCCCACGTGAATAGAAACGTACCGTTATCCGTTTAAAGTTTAAGGTCTTCAGGTAAGAAGCCATGGCCAAGGACGAGACCGATTCAACTTTCGAATTCTATTTGTGATCGAACATTTCTAAATTACTTGGTTAAGTAAAGGAATAGAAGAGGAATGGTAGGAGAAGAAGGGAGGAGGAAGAAGAGGAAGGGGAATAAGAGGGGTAGACCAAACGTTTTGGAAATGTTCGCATTATCTCGGCCATTCAATTATTCCTTCAGGTCATTCGAAGCTAAATTCTCATCTACCGCTATAGAGTCTATCGCATCTCGCACTTTGGCCATCGCATCGTTTCGCCACGCCACGCTCGACTTGCCAGTGGGAGGGAGGAAGAGAGAGGTTTAGTTTTACGATCTCGACGCCGAAATCACTGGCGACGCGATAATAAAATAATCTGGGCCTTTCGTGTCATTAGGCCGACCGTTGTTACTTAGCCGAAGCCCACTTAGCCCGACGACCAAGTCCCGTGCTGCTACTGCTGTTGATGCTGCTGCTGTTGCTGCTGCTGCTTCCTCCTCATCCTCTTCCTCCTCTTTCTCCTCCTCCTACTACTACTACTACTACTACTACTACTACTACTACTACTTCTACTCCTACTCGTACTCCTCCTCTTCTTGAATCGATTGAGTAACGTCGACGAGCTAACTTTATGCGAACGAACAATTCTTCTTTTTTCATCAATTATCTAATAATCGTACACACACCATTTATATCTTTCATTTGATTGATATAAATAATATACCTATATATATGTACGTACGTATATATTTCTACTATTTGTAGAAAAGTTGACACTAAAATATTTCAACTTATGTTAATGGAAATATTAGAAAGAATCATGCTGTGATACATATATACTACATATCAAGACGCCAATAAAATTGAAATACGATCAAAGTTGTAATGGATATAAAGAAAATTTCTAAGAGTACTTTCAACGTAGATATTTTTCTAAGAGGGAACTCGATAGTTGTTCGGTGCCATCGCTATCGTCAGGTTATGGTGGCGCAACGCAACAACACACTTCGCCATACACCATAGAGCAGTAATGTCGCATGGCGTATACCCCGTTAAGTGGATCCAATCAACTCGGCGGCAGTGTAGCGGACAGACGCGGAGGAAGAGACGAAAAGAGAGCGCAACGTGCGGAGGATCTATACTGAATGTAAAGCCAACGAGAATACGCTCGTGCTTATGTATACGAGAGATATATAGAGAGAGAGAGAGAGAGATCGATACAGAGAGAGAGAGAGAGAGAGGGAGGAAGAGAGAGAGAGAGAGAGAGAGAGAGAGAGAGAGAGATGGAGAGATGACATCGTTATTATGTTACACGCATTCGGAGATAGCATGATATTAACGCCTAAGGGCGGTTCAGGTTGTCTCGATAAACCCCTTTGTGACGCACATTTGATTTTCCATTTGGCGTGTGCATACTCCGAAATCGATGCCAATCCAGGAAATGAAGTTTCTGACTTTGAATCTGAATCAGTTCCTTCCAAAGGATGAATGATTATGATCCTTCACTCCTCTCTCTCTCTCTCTCACCACCTTTCTCTCTCTATTTATCTCTCGTGTATTTCTTTCTTTTAATTTGTACATAACAAGGAGTAGAACGAGTTAAATGATTACTATTAATTAATGATGGAATATTAGGGGAAAAATAATTCTTCTCTCTCTTTCTCTCACACACTCTCTCTCTCTCTCTCTCACACACACACACATACACACTATCTCGCTCCTTTTATTTAAATACTTTTCTTATCTTTTTATTTGTTTGATAAAGATAATGATTGATTATTAATCGATCGTGAGATCACGAGAAAAAGATTCTTTTCTCCCTTTCTCTCTCCTTTTCTTATTTTTATTCATTTATTCTTTCGATATTATACACATACATGAAACACGATATAAGCGTCAATTGTCAATTACTCGTAGTGACTCGTATTACAAAGAGAGAGAGAGAGAGAGAGAGAGAGACAAAAAAAGAATGAGCGATTCCTTTTCTTTTTCTTTTTTTCTTTCTCGATCGTATTTCTTTCTGAGAACGATTAGGATAAGGACGAGAGAAACGTAATATTCACGATGGCGATATGGTTTAACCAACATTTCGTTTACCGCCCGGCAAGTACTTTTCTCGGAGGGATCGTTTAAAATTCGCCACGGAGTGGCTCGGCCCTTTATGCACTCTCTTCGGCTTTTCCAATTATAACAGTCCGTTATATCTTCGCGGAATTGCACTTTGGCAAAACGGGGTGGGGGTGGGTGGGGGTCGAACAAAGCAGGGACCGTCGTTTGGCTTTCCTCTTCTCTCATACTCTCTTTATCTCTCTCTCTCTCTCTTTACGGAGTGCACTCATGCTCTCTTTCTCTTTCCCTCGCTCCTACAAACGATTTCCACGAAGCTGCTAATCGTGACTGCTCGTTGCTCGCTCACACGTAACGATAGATCTTATCGTTGTTAGAACGATCCAAGCGGTAGTATAATGGCTAATGCCTTTATAATATCGTGGAAGATAAAATCGTTCGAGCGACGATTTGCGAGTATGAGTCGATTAGGAGGAGGACTCGATTTGTACATATTACGACGGATCTATAGGGACAACGAAATAGGATTACCCGATCTATCACTCAGTCTCTCCTTAATCTCTTTATTATTTCATAATAGACGAGTAAATAATTAGTATTAATTAATCGTAACCCGTGAATTTCGTTCTTTCGTCACTTTTTCTTTTTTGTCGATAAAAGAGAGAAAGGAAGGGAAAGAGAGAAAGGGAGCGAAGGAGAGAGAGAGAGAGAGAGAGAGAGAGAGAGAGAGAGAGAGAGACTGAAAGAAAGGAAGGAAAAAAAGACTCTTTGAAGTCACAGTGGTATAGTCCTCGAGAGAATCAAACGGCATATTCCTAAGTAGAACATGCCGCTCGTAGATGGGCAAAGTCAAACCGCCCTGAAAGCCGTGCACAAACTAATAGCTTTTAAGGACTAGAAATTATCTAAAGCGTGCTTAACCCATTTCCAAATGGGGACTTTCGACTCTCCGCGAGTACGTCCATCCTGATGCAAGTAGAAGTAGAAGTAGAAGGAGGAGGCGGAAGAGAAAGAGAAGGAGAGTGAATCAACCACCGAGAGAATTCCCCATTGTTTCTGCTACTCGAGCGTTCAACGAACGACGAAACGAAAGCCAACCAAGCTGCTTCTATACTACTACCTAATCCTAATGGCACTTCCATCTTTCAAAGATAAAACGAATCTCGACGTTACGAAGAAGTAACCATAGTCGTAAGAGTTTAACTTCCGGTTGGTAAATACCTATATATATGTACACACACACACACACACACACACACACACACACACACACACACACACACACACACACACACACACACACACACACACACACACACGCGCGCGCGCGCACACACAAACAAGGAACGAATGTATCTTATACTTTATTTTCTACGAATAATTTATCGTAAATCGATCTTTTTACTTACGATCGAACGCCTAAAGGTAGAAGAAAAGTCTCGAAGGAAAACATCGGGGCAAATCTTTTAATCAGGATCGAATCGACTTTACTTATTCTTCTCATCTCTCTCTTTCTCTCTCTCTCTTTCTTTCTTTCCTTCTCTCTTTATCTCGGTCTCTCGAGGGGTAATCAGGGCCAAAGTCAGGATTATAGGCTGATTGAATTAACCTCGTGTTGGCTACCCTCGTAAACTCTTACTAAAGTCAAGCCCCGACTCCTCCCGTCTCGTGTATTCGCATTATGGTCGAAAGTCTGTACTAGAGAGTTCCGGCTCGTTACGGTCCTTTCGGAAGTACGCTATCGAATTTCTGCTTTCCGCCATTATCTTGAACGCTCGATAATAAAAATCGTAATGAAAATTGCCACCGACCATCTTCCATCCCCTACCCGTCATACCCTCTCCCCTCTCCTCCCTTGTGCTGCGATTATACTCCTTACTCCTTACCATTTAAATTCTCCCATAGAAAATTATCTAATCGTTTAACTTTTCTTACCGATCGTCATTATCATCATCATTCGTCGTACACTTACTCGTACGTATGTAACGTAATCAAGTAAACACGTGGTACCTCGATTTTACTTAATATTTTTCTTGTTTTTCATCTTTCTTTTCTTTTTTTTTTTTTTTTTTTTATTTGCAAATAAAACACTTTTATTATATTTATAGACAACTATAACGATTAATACATCGATTAATTGGAAATTTATGCGAACGATTGCCTTGCGAGTGTGACTAACGTTTTTCAAATATAATCGCGATATCAAGGAAATGGAAAGTGTGAATTAAACGAGCCAACGAATCTGACTTGTGTTGTGTATTCGTATCTCTCTCTCTCTCTCCCCCTCTCTATCTTTCGTAGAAGGCGATACATTCACCACGTTTTATTTCGCATAACGAATATCTCGCATTACCAATAACGACAACGAACAACAACAACGACAACGACAACGACAACGACAACGACAACGACAACGACAACCACGACGACGAAAACATCGTTGCAACGATATAACCGAAACACCCATGCATATATACGCATACAATCGAAAGTTTGGTAAGTGTGCGAAAAACGCGTCGTAACGATACACACAGCGCGTTATATGAGAGGAGAGTATTACGCGTTCGCAAAGTATTACTCCACGTATGTTTATCTATTTAATTCCTACGTACGTATGCCACCTGAACCTGTCGAGAGAGAAAGCTGTTTTTCCATAGCCGACGCTCTCGTCATACCTACACGCCTCGTATTAGTTGCGTTATATACCGCAAGCACTGACCTACGCGTATTTCACGACGATAACGACGATGACTACGTCAACTGCGACAACTACAACGCGACGACGACTACGACGACGACGACGATGATTATGACGACGTCGACATTACACGCGATCTTACAAACAGTGCTAACAAAAAAGATTCTCTTTGGAAATAATCAATTTAAGTTAATATCATTAAAAATAATTAATTACAAAGTACGAATAAAATTGACAAATTAAGACGATAATTTACACACACGCACGCGGGCGCCCGCGCGCGCGCACACACACACACACACATACAAACTCACAACGTGACGTAGTTTTTTGATTTGTAATATTGTTAATTATCTTCATAATCGAAATCGATAGACATCATACAGTTTAATTTAAATCTTCAATTACCTTATATCTATGTATATATTTTTGAATTAATTTCTCCTACTGTATAATCGGATTATTTATTCGTCTTTTTTCTTTCTTTCTTTCTTTTTTTTTTTGTATTTTCAGGATATCAATCATTATCCACATTATCATTACGTATGACTTTTTTCAAATGCCATATTTCTATTTGAAATCAGAAGGATTTTTTTTTAATTAAGTTTGCAGATTATCTCATATTTCCACACTGTTGAATATATAAATATATATGGTTATTGCCGGATTTAATTATTATTTATATATTTTCACATCGTCTCACGATCGCAAACAAAAATGTACGTGCATATATATATATATATATATATATATATATATATATCCATTTACGTATAAGAGATATCATCGATACACGGTGTACCGATAAAAATGTCGTACCCATCTCGGACTTATCATCGATATCTAACAAACTTCTCTTTCGATCTTTTGACCTCGACAGAGAAAATATTCTTTTATTTTCTGCGTTATTTTCTCACCATAAAGTACGAGACTCGTAGCAGGGAAAACGTAAGAAAATTATGATCGTGGATTCCGCAAAAGCGTAAATTCGATTGTTGATGCAATACCAACGACGGCGAAGCGTATCTTTCTTACGCCATCACCTCGGAACATTTACGATCACGTAGCTAAGTCTCCTTAAAGGATTCTGTAATCGTTCGATAAATGTATGACATTTAGTATAACATCTATCAGCGATCTTTCATTCGTTCGTTCATTTATTTATTTATTCGTTCGTTCATTTATTCGTTCGTTCGTTTGTTGGTTCGTTTACGCATAACACGACTCGAACATCGTGTAATCTTGTCTCTTCATACTCATCATTTCTTTCTTATTCTCCAAGAAAAATGATTACAGTAAAATCATTTAAAATCAAAGACTACAGTAAAGTCTTTCTCTATGTAACGTTTCTCCTATAATGCAGAACTTACAAAAATACATAAAAAATAAAAAAATAAAGAAGAAACAAACGACATTATATAAGTAAAAATAAAAATAACTAAATTAGAACTTTCTTTCAATTGATTTTCCCTTCGATATTATAAGATAGGTCGCAGTTTCTTTATCTTTTTTTTTTCTTCTTCTTGTAAAAATAAAAATTAATGTGCTACAGTTTTCATCTCTCGGCAATCAATCCATAACTATTATCCTTAAATATATAAAATTGTAAAATACAGATGAGAAAAAAAAATAGAATTGAAATTCGGATAGCAAGTAAATAAATAAATAAGTTAATTTATTAATTAATTAGGAGCTCGTCTTGAAATTTTTTATTCCTTTCTTTCGACGTAAAGTAATTCAAAATGCGAAGTAGATAGTACGATGATAAGTGAAAACAACAATAAATAAATAAATAAATAAATAAAAAGTAAGATCTCCAGTTGTAACGTAAACACTCGTCCCTTCTCCTTTATTCATTTAAGCTGACAAAAATGCGACATTTTAATGCTTACTAGATCAGGCCGTGCGACGAGGATAATTAAATATCGATTTTATTGAGATCTCGCGTGTGTTACTTATACCTACCTCGGGCATTGCCAACGCCAAAAGCTAACATTAATTTCCTTTCGCGTATTCTCATTCGCATATCTAACGACGCACTTATCGTTCCACCGCGTAACGACTCGTATGGATAATAACCTCTCTGATTCTTTCTTTCTTTCTCTATTTATCTATATACATGCATGTATGTATGTATGTATGTATGTATGTATGTATGTATGTATGTATATATATATATATATATATATATATATATATATATATATATATTTCTTTCTATTTTACGCACTCTTATATACCTTATACACACACACACGCACACACACACACACACAGAGTATTAGATACATATAACAACGTACCTACACGCCAGATGTAAGTGCATGCGTGCATCGTACGCTTCACGCGTCATTACGCGCAAAAGCGAGCTTCGATTCTTGGGTATTATTATCCTATGGCAGTTAGAGTAACAACAACAACAGCAACGAAAACAACAACAGCTATGGTAGTAGCAAAGACAACGCGAGTCACCGACTGTCCAATTAATAGAGCAACCTTTTTATTCAACGGTCTCTCTCTCTCTCTCTTTCTCTCTTTCATTCTTTCTTTCTTTCTTTTTTCTTTCTTTCTCTCATTCTTTCTTTCCTTCTTAACAACGAATTAGAAAGAGAGAGAAAGAGAATTCGAAGGCGATAGATAAATGTTCCAACGGATAGATAGAATTATCGTACTTTGATTCATGAACCTTTAAATGCAAGAGCCCAGAAAATACGAGGGTCTATATGGCGCGAGTTAAATTAATCACTCGGACAGAAAACGTTATGATTTCAATTGATCGTTCGAGTACTCGCTCGGTTAATATTATGCAAGAGCTTTCGATATCGTATAGATACGCCTTAGCAAAACGGCAGTCAGTAGGTGTGTTTGTAATTAAACGGTTAATGAACCAACGTTGGATTGTTTTTCCTTTCGAAAAAAAAACAAAAGATACATACATACATATATATATATATATATATATATATATATATATATATATATCAAACATGCTTGTGATATAAGATCGATAAAAGCTTAAAAAAAAGATAAGGATCGTAACTATGCGATATAATGCAATAAAAAACAATAATTAATGTAATAAGAATTATATTATGAGCTTCTAATACTTTTCCAAAGAGAAACGAGATGACCCTGCAAGTTGGATGCGAGCTAATGAAACGTATATTCTAACGACGAGAATGAAGATGTTGAGTAACATGATGGATTATTATAATTACGTAGAAACCAAAATGATCGGTATTAATTATTACGTTGATTGCCATCATACCGGGTGGTGTCACAGGCATCGGATTTTATAGACTTCATTAAAACCCTCACGTTAGATTTATCGACCTTTTGTATCTATAATTTATATAATAATAATAATTAAAGGTCGTATAAAGGAGACAATCTGATATGTTCATTCTGAGAGAAGAAAAAAAAATTAAAAAAAAAGAGAAGAAAATACAAATCCCGCGACAACGAAATAATTAATAATAAATGAATAAACACATTTGATTCGTACGAAATTAATTGAAACGTCTATCTTCTGATATATATATATATATATATATATATATATATACATATTCTTAATAAATATAATATCATTATATACATAAACATAGACGTTATTATAAACAAGAAAAGCTATAATAAGGAGAGAACACGTCGAGTTAGACATGAATGAAGGCGACGCATGCGTTACATGGACTCGGAGATTGCCTATCGAGATTCGATAATGCTCTCGCACGGCAAAATATGTATAGGTATACCATCTGTATATATATATACATATACATATATATATATATATATATATATATATATATATATATATACATATAAGTCCAAGGTAATCGTGTATGTCACAACGGATACTCGCGAACGTTTATGCGGCAGCACGCGCGAACTGACGAGTAGACGATGGAAAAGAAAAAGAGAGAGAGGGAGAATGAGGGAATAAACGAGAGAACGAACAGATAAAATAGAGAGGGGGAGGGAGAGAGAGAGAGAGAGACAGAGAAAAAGAGAAAGAGATAGAAGAATCAGGCGGACCGGTCGTGAGAAGTTGATCTGGTGTCATTGATCGATTCGAAAAACACAAGAATAATAATGAGCATTCGTTCGAAATCTAAAAAAATATGTGGAATAAGAGATTAATTAAAATTAACGTAATTGATATAACGTGTATGATATTGACAAATTAACGTTTAATAAGGAAAAAAATTTATCGTTTACATTCCTTCAATTGGATCTTTTATGAATAAAACAAAAAAGGTGATTGATCGTGGGTCGATCTTCCTACTGAATAACAGAGAGGAAGAGAGAAAGAAAGAAAGAGAGAGAGAGAGAGAGAGAGAGAGAGAGAGAGAGAGAGATATGTGTATGTATAAACGAGATCGCCCTCGTAAATTTACCTTATACGTCTAATCTCACGTTTAATCCAAATTAAAAACTGTGCTATAGTTCTTCCTCGTTCGAATGAGACACCATGCAGACGATACGCCAGACGACGTATGCACCTACGTGAACGGATACCTCGATATTTATATATATATATATATATATATATATATATATATATATATATATATATATAACCAAAGAATTTTCTACAACGTGTAGGTCGATCTTAACTCTTCGAATGTTCGCACTTAACTGTTCCCGAGAGTTAACGATGACTATGTTCTTGCCCTTCGGTCGACTTTGTTTACGTTTAATATATGTTTACATTTACGTTTACACGAACTTCCCTTTATTATACTGAGAAACGTTCTAAAGATCATTCATAGGTTCTGTTATATGTTTTTATTTCGTTTACATAAATATTCAGTTTTTTGATTTCACGGAAACGATCGTTCTAAGTACATAGTAAAATCGTAAATAATACGCGTAAATCGTAAATAAAATGCGTACGACGTAATGTATTGTTATTAGAATACGGTTATTCGATAAACGTACGTAAATATTATTTCTCCTAATCGTTTGTTGATACACAGACGTGTCCCCCCACTTATCCCTTATTCACACAAAATTCGAAAATGTACAAAAAAAAAAATTAATCTCAGGCTTGTTTTCGTATTCGAAGATATCACGTCGTATTAGATACATATATTATATAAAGGAAAGAGAAATCAATGAAAATAAATTCAGTATCGATAATAATACTGTTTTCTAATAAGTACCGTTTGCAAATTTTCATTTATTTATTAATATATTTGTTTAATATATGTATTAATCTAAAATGTGTTAGTTAGTTCGAACGAAGGAGAGAGAGAAAAGAGAGAGAGAGAGAGAGAGAGAGAGAGAGAGAGAGAGAGAGAGAGAATGATAAAACGTTTACCTTCCTCCCCTTAGTATTTTCAGTAGCTCGGTATGAAGAGATTTTGGAGGAATGAAGGCGACAGTGTCGGAGAAGATCAAAGAATATTTTTCCGTTTGCTTTTAAAAATCATAAGAACGCCGATGAGCCATGAAGAAATAGATAACTTAGTGAAAGGTGTTTCTGCTTGTATTCCTTTCTTCCTCTAACTAGAGATATCTCGATCTGGGTCTCTCTCTCTCTCTCTCTCTCTCTCTCTCTCTCTGTGTCTCTCTCTCTTTATCTCTTTTTTTCTAACTCCTGGGTGGTCTTTCGACGCAAAATTCGTCCAAAAGGATTCACCGCGGGGTGTCGGTGAGAAAGGCCATCAAGAGCGATAATCCACGGTGGTATGGCGCGCAGGACACTTGCAATGAGAAAAAGAAAAGGAAAAAGAAGATGAAGAAGAAAAAAAAAAGAAGAAGAAAAATAAAAAGAAGAAGAAAAAAGAGAAGAGAGGAGGAAGGCAACTTTGTGTCGCAAAAGTAAGCTTTCGAAGCGGCTTAAGGCGTGCAACGTATGGCCGATACACCGAATGGCCTCTCCTCCCATTATGGGAAGCACCGAGAATGCTCGTAAAAGTCCTTAGAATCCGTGACGGACCTTTGTAGGCAAAATACTGCTCCGTGGCTGTCGTCCACGAAGCCGAAAAGACGTGAGGTCTTCCTCCTGGTGTAATAATAACAACCGAAGGGATACGAACCTATGCGAGGGAAAGGGAAAGAGAGAAAGAGAAAGACGTCACGGTCTTAAATGTCGAAAAATTCTCTCTCTCTCTCTTTCTTTCTCTCATCCTTGTTCAATCCTCTCTATCTAATTTTCAAGCTGAGTTTACACTGGCTTACAAAGTGGACGAATATCGAAGCGCGACGAATATTCTTCATCGCGAGTTCCACGAATCCATTCGTATGTGTCTTTGTGTGTGTGTGTGTGTTTGTTTGTTTGTAGGTATATGAATGTATATGTATGTGTGAGAGGTCCTAAACGTGACAGTTCGGTGCACCAGAGGCCGGTCACCTCTTTCGATCTCAACATTCTACATTATCCGGGTAATAAATGTCAAGCTTGGAGTCATCGCTCGGACAAAATTTTACTTACATAGTATCTATACCTATATATATATATATATATATACACACACACATATGTATATACGTGAGTATGCTCGGTAGGATATAAAACTCTTGGCGATTATGGAATATATATATATATATATATATATATATATATATATATATATATATATACATATAAAAAGAAAAAGAAGAAGAAGAAGATAAAGAAGAAGGTGTAGAAAAAAGAACAATAAAATCTGAATAGTAGATAGGTGAGAAAGAAAAATAGATATGACTAAATAGGGAAAAGAGAAAAAAAAATCAGTGGGGAAAAAAAACGATTCGATTTACACGATCTATTCTCCTTTTAACCCAAGTGACCTGTTTAAAAAATCATAGATCAAATCTCTAGCGTGAAAAAAGGGACCGTATCACGCGAGGCAGAATGGAGAGAGAGAGAGAGAGAGAGAGAGAGAGAGAGAGAGAGAGAGAGAGAGAGAGGGAAAGAGAGAATGGTTCAGGGTGATTCCAATCAGGAATTTTGTTAATTTCTTCGGTGAACCCCCTCCCCCCCTGAGAAACATCCAATATGACGGATGTCCCTTGACAAAAGGTATTTGGGATCGGAAAATTTTTTGATAGAGGTGAACACCTTTACGAAAGAATTACGAGACACGTTTCGACGTTCTGTATGTACTCTGGTAGCGTGATGGGTTCTAGAACGTTTTAGTTAGCGTATGGCTTGAGGAGCGGAATGCGTTCCGTAAATAGCGTTACTAAAACGCGTCCTACGGTTCTAAGACAAGCCCTATTGTCATGCATACGAGTGTACGCGCACGGTCTAACATCACAATGACTCCTAACTAGCTATTATACGCGCTAAGCTTTGCGTACAATCCAACTACTTTCGAGATACGATTTTGATTTGTTCTCATCTATTCCTCTCTCTCTCTCTCTCTCCTTCTCTCCCTCTCCCTCTCTCTCTCTCTCTCTCTCTCTCTCTCTCTCTGTCTGCCCTTCAAATTCGAAAAATCAATCTTGTTATCTCGTGTGAAACACGTTGCGAGGATATATACATATTAAAAAAGAAGAAAAGAAAGAAAGAAGAAAAAAAGAAGAGAAAGGAATGATAAAACATTCTCAGAACATATCTTACACCAAGCATGACTAAAAAACGACAGCTGTCGATTAAACGATATATGGTAAAAAGTAATAATAACTAAGATGCATATCCTTCTTAATTAAACTCCCACCAATTTTCTTTCATAAAACGTCTTATATATGTGTGTGTGTGTGTGTGTGTGTGTGTATCTGGTGGGAAAAATCGACGAAGGAGAAACGAAGAATATTATTTATACACGCGATCACATTTTTCTTTCTGTTACATTCTGTTACTAAAGCAAAGAAAAACAAATAAAATAAAAGAAATGTTTCCCCGTCTTAAAGGAAAAATAGAAGAGGAAGGAGAACGAACGGAAATAAATGGAAGGGCTTATTAAAAAGTCACCCCTCAAAAGGTAATGGGTGGTGGTGCCTTTAATAACACGTCGATGGAATCTAAACCACGATTTTTCTTTTCGCTTTCCTCTCCCTCCTACTACTTGTTCTCTTACTATTGTCGATAATGTCGTGAAAACAAAAGAGAGAGAGAAAAAGGGGCAAAGGAGAAGTAGGAGGAGGAGGAGGGAAGTCGTCGTAGAAATTACACGCACGTTTTCATTCCCATACAATGGCTTTCCCACTGGCCAGTAGCCATGGCAAAGCGTCGAACACATGGCACATCTTCCTTGCCGTATCCTTTCAATCGAACGGGAGGCGGTGTAGGTAGGATGATGATAACGATGATGACGACAACGAGGATGACGATGATAACGATTACGATTACGTTGATGATGACGATGATGACGACGACGTAGAAGGAGAGGAAGAAGGAGGAGGAGGAAAAGAAAAAAGGAGGAGGAGAAGGAAGAAGAGAAGAAGAAGAAGAAGAAGAAGCAGAAGAAGAAGAAGAAGA
>OU964971.1:2180884-2190884 GCA_918808275.2 Dolichovespula sylvestris | reverse complement strand
CCCCCGACTAAATCTCTCTATCTCTCTCTCTCTCTCTCTCTCTCTCTTACTTTCTTGCTCGTTCTCTCCCTCTTTCGTGCCGCCGCCACTGTATCCGACACAAAAGCTGTGAGTGGTTCCCGTTTTATTGGAAGCATACACGGATACAGATAGGGGCGATATACCTCTCTTCCCGGATCCCCCGATTTTTCGAGACGAGGAAGGCAAAGAGGGTTCTTCGTGCTCCGTTCCTGCCGTTCACCGATTGTTAGCGAGTAGATCGTGGCAAAGACGAAACTTCGATGGACAGCTTTAAGAAAGAGAAAGAAAAAAAAGAGTGTGCGTGTGTCTGTCTCTGTGTATGTGTGTGTGTGTGTGAGAGAGAGAGAGAGATGATGGCCTGACAATATGCGATTTCTCCCTCTCTTCGATTCAGTGAATTTCTTATAGTCTACGATCGTGTAAGTGTACGTAGGTGATGGGAATTGCCGGTTGTTGGTTGTCGGTGGTTGGAGGATTCAATCGAGAGGGGTTAAAGAAATTATCTACCGAAGTTTCTTATATCTCTTTCTCTATCTATATCACTCTTCCCTCAATAGTTAGTCTCTATTTCTTATTTGAGAATTTTTCAAACGTTTCTTACCCACTCGATAAAGACATATTATCGTATATAATATATGAGAATTCAGAATTACAAAATAAAAGGACAAGAAAGAAATACACGACGTAACGATAAATTGAATTAACCAAGATAAGGATATTCAAGAAGTTTATAATCAAAATTACCTTCCCTCGAAAGAAATAACAGAAAAAGAAGGAGATAAGAATTTTACTTATCGTACTCTACCAACCCGGAGGGAAAGTATGAACCGGACGGCAAATTGAATTTGGATGTGCTGGAGAAGGACCTATCCCTCCGGCTAAAAGAACGAGAGAAAGAGACAGCGAGAGAGAGAGAGAGAGAGAGAGAGAGAGAGAAAGATGAGAGGAAATTGGCGGAAGTCCAGGGACACTGGTTGTTCCGAAAGTCCAGTAGATTCCGCTTTGGTAGGTGCGGCCAGGGTGATATAGAATTGCTTCGAATAACCGTTCTTCGCTTCTCCATCTATTCCTCCCTGTCCCCCCTCCCCCCCCCCTCTCTCTCTCTCTCTCTTTCTTTCTATCTGTCTTTCTCTCTTTCTCCTACCTCCGTCTTTTCCTCTCGCACCCTCTCGATCGGTAGTAAGCATCTCTGATAATACAGTAGGGATATCATGGAGAGCTCTTGATATTTATGCGCCATAAAAGTTCTCTACACGGGGAGGGCAACGTTCGAGTCAAGGGTGCTGACCGGACATCGGTCTTGGGGGTGGCCAAAATGCTCGGCCCTTCGCCTTCTTTCTCTCTTTCTCTTTCTCTCTTGTTCTGTCTATTGCTCTCCTCTATTTCTCTCTCATACTCTCTCGCCTTCCTCTTCTTCATTTATGAGCGGTGAAGTGACCGATTTACTTACAATAGCCGTCGACAAGGCGACCGCCACAAAGCTACTTCGATCGAGTAGAAAGCAGAGGTAGTGGTGGTGGTGATGGTGGAGATGGAGGTGAAGTTGGAGGTGGAGGTGGTAGTGGTGGATGCGAAAGGGAGATCAAAAGAAAGATTTCGACGCTACGGATCGCCACCACGAGAGCGATCTTTCAAGTGTCCAGTTCTCTCTTCTTCTCCCTTCTCTGACAAGTTCCGAAGTTCTTATGTCGTCTTATCTTTATTATCTCGTTTTAAAATCTCAAAAAATAACTTTATAAAAATGTTATAATACGTTATACCGTGTATACGTACGTATGTACGTATGTACGTATGCATGTACGTATGCACGTATGCATGTACGTATCTATCTATATATCTATATATCTATATATATATTTATTTATTAATCCATGTACGTACGTACATAAATATGTTCGTATATGTCTCTATGTATCTTAGTTCTCGTCCATAAGATAAATGAATTCTCTCATACGAGTTCAAAGTAATAAAGGAAAGAGGGTTCGACGTAAATGAAAAAGAAAATGTGTTATCTATTCTCGAACGATTCCAATTCGAACGAGTGCGTCGTTTAAAGAAAAATGCGTTGTTGCGGAATGTCGTGCAGGATTTCGTCAGAAGAGTCAGGACGTCGTTTATGAAACACACACGTCGATACACGGCGGTATTAAGGTCAATCGTTAGAAAAAGAATCGTCGCATCGACGAAACCGATCGGACGACTTCTTGGTTTTTTTTTTCTTTTTTTTTCTTCTTCTTCTTCTTTTTCTTCTTCTTCTAATAATCGATCGGCAAACGAAGCGAATTCACGAACGATGGCGCTTAGCCTCCTTTCGAGGCTACGACTCGACTCGACTTGACTCGACTCGACTCGATTGCGTAGAAAGAATCTATCTCGTCTTCTATCTTCAATTTCGAAAGATGAATTTTAAACTTTGAAGATCTTCTCTACTGAACCGAATGAGTTTTACTGATTCGATTCGACCTTATTCCTTTTCTTTTTCTTTTTCTTTATTTCTTTTTTTTTTTTTTTTGAACGTATCGTCTTTACACCTTCGAGTTTGAAAAAAGATTTTTCACGTCACGGTGAAAACTCAACATTCTTTCGTTTCTTACGTCCTTACGTATGCATACACAAGTAGAAAAAATAGAACGAGAGACAGAGAGAAAGAGAAAGATAGATAGAGAGAGAGAGAGAGAGAGAGAGAGAGAGAGACAGAGAGAATTCTTTGCTCCTCGTGAATCCTCATCCGACTAGACCCGGAGCTCCATTTCCTGAGGGATTTCAGCATAGCAACCGAGCGAATCGGTCTGGCCAATCTCGATAAAACGTGAAAGCTAGGAAGAGAAAGAAAGAGAGAGAAAGAAGGAAAGAAGATGCCAAAGGATGCGCAAAGAAATAAGTAGGATGATATGAAAAAGGTAAAAAGGAGAAAAGCCAAGAGAAGAACTTCACGAGCGACGTTTCAAAGACGAGTTTGCTTTTACCTCGTATGCACGGATATTTGCAGACACTTGGAGAGATATTTTGCGATGCCGAGGAGAATTGATAACAAACAGAATCTAACGAAAGATCTTCTCCTCCTCTTTTCGTTTACCGTTTTTCTTCCGCAGGACGAATCATATGTTTTATATATATATATATATATATATATATATATATATATATATATATGTATGTATATATATCATTTTCTCTCTTTCTCTCTCCCTTTTTCTTTCTTTTTCTCTTTTTCTTTCTCTTTCTTTTCATATAAGAAACCGCAGAGAACATCGAAGAAAGAGGCGGAAGAGGAAAGTAAAAGAAGTAAATGAAATGAGAGAGAAAGAAAGGAAGAAAGAAAGAAAGAAAGGGAGATAGCAAAAGAGAGAGAAAGGGAGATAGAGAGAGAGAGATAGGGAAAAAGGAGTTTACGGTAGCGAAAGGTAAAGATTTAAATGGCCTCTCGCAAAAAGCATTTAGCTATTCCCCGTGGCAAACGACCATGGCGAAACGCCGAGAGAGAACATATTTTAAACAGATTTCCCTCTTTCCAGCGCGATGTATTTATGTGCTGCGCAAGAACAGCCACGAGAGCGAAAGAACGAGAGAGACGAAGACAGAGACAGAGAGCAAAAGAGAAAGATAGAGATAGAAAGCACTTATATGTGTGTGATCGTACACTGGCGTGTTCTACGTTTGTGCGAATACGACACCAACGCGAAGAAGTAAGTCTCTCTCTCTCTCTCTCTCTCTCTCTCTCTCTTTACTTTTCGAGGACTCGACTTCTCTTCTTTTTTTTCCCAAAGCTTTCGAATGTAAAAGGTTTAAAGCGATTTCCCATGGGGTGGCGTCGCTGGATTGTCGGTACTCGAATACCGATCGACCAAGCATCGTCTCTCTCTCTCTCTCTCTCTCTCTCTCTCTCTCTCTCTCTTTCTTTTTCAACTTATTGCAGACTTTTGAAAGAGAGAGCATCCGGAAAGAAATCTGGCGCGGAAAATGCGAGACGTCGGATCTCTCGAATTTTTCGAGGATCGCGCGATAACGACTTTTACGAGGCGCCCCGTTGGCTGCCAGAGAAAAGTAGAAGAGAGAGAGAGAGAGAGAGAGAGAGAGAGAGAAAGAGAGAGAGAGAGAGAGGATGACGTTTATATCACGAATCTTCAACGGTGAGAGAGCGAGAGGATTAGGGGTGGTCCTTTTCATAAAAATCCCTTCGTCGTTCGCTTTGAGAAAAATTCCAAGTCCTTCACGAAAAGCGCCAAAGCGACGTACGTATCCTCATTGCGTTCTTCTAACGAGGATAGAGAGAGAGAGAGAGAGAAAGAGAGAGAGAGAGAGAGAGAGAAATAGATAGATACATAGAGATAGAAAGAGAAAGATAGAGAGAAAGATAGAGAGAAAGAGAGAGAGAGAGTGAGAGTGAGATAGGAAGATGTATAACATTTTTTTTTCCACCGTGATAAGGGAGAAGAAAGGAAGCTAAAGTAAAAAAAGCTACACGAAGTCGGCTCAAAGCCGATAGAAATTCCTAACGCCGAAAAAAGAAATTCCACTCGTTTTTCATCGTGCTCAGTTAAATGGGTTGGAAGTGATTCTTACGAATTTATGATAGGCGCCACGTTTATACCGCGATATTACTTCTATCATAAATTTTGAATATCAATTTAAATATCAATTTAAATACTTATAACTTTTAAGTTTATAACAACTTTCAATTTGTTCAAACGTGAAAACAACGGGAGATTGTTGTTCTATTACCGTCGTTTAAAATCTAATGCATGAGATATACGGATATATATATATATATATATATATATATATATATATATCCATATGTATGTATATATGTATATATATATATATATATATACATACATATATCTATTTCTCTCTGTCAGTTTCTCTATCTTTCTCTCGAACTTATATAGACACGTCGAAACGCGTTTAGAACTTACGTCGAGTGTGCATCGAAAGCGTAATAATAATTCTCGTGCCGCGGGTAGTAAAGTGCTCAACTCGTTAACGCTAGATAATTTTCTCTTGTTATTGCTATTGTTATTATTATTATTGTTGTTGTTGTTGTTGTTGTTGTTGTTGTTGTTGTTGTAGTTATTACTAACGGGTTATAATAGCTCGCACTCTTTAAAACATATTTTTCTTCTCTTTTTTCCCTTCTTTTCTTTTTCTTTTTACTTTCTTTTTTCTATGTCTAACGACTCGAAGCGAGTTAACAACGTGAATTCTTGCATCAACCCAAGCGCCCGTTTCTCCGTGGTCTTTAGTCGAAGAAAAGATACGACGGGGAAGATGTATATACGTTCATGGGAACGAGGTCGGGGTACTGCCTGTCGAAGAGGAGGATATACTCTTTGAGGTTGTCTTCTGAGAGGAATGGAAAAAGAAAAAGAAAAAGAAAAGAAGCGAGAAAAGAAAAAGAGTAAGAAGAAGAAGAAAAAGAAGACGAAGAAAAGGAGGAGGAGGAGGAGGAGGAGGAGGAGGAAGAGTAGAAGTAGGAGGAAGAAGAAGAGGAGGCGGGATGGGGAGAGAAAGACGACGACGAAACGTCTTTTCTAATGGAATTAATGTACTCCTTATAACCCGCCCGGAGCATAAGATTTACCTTTCATCCTTGAGAATATGTGATCAGGGTATTAGTGCCTCTGTATTATTAAGAGATGAAAACTGAAAGTAGGAAGGCGGTAGTAACAGCAGCAGCAGCAGCTACGAAGTGAGAGGGTGAGAGGAGAGAAGTGAGGAGGGAGGAAGGATAGTAGCAAGGTGGGGGTGGCCCGCAGAGGTCGACACGGAGGGAGGGTGGGTAGTTAGGTAGGTAGATATGTAGGTAGGTAGGTAGGTAGGTAGGTAGGTAGATAGATATAGGTAGGTATAGTAGGAGTTTGAAACTCCTCTGGCAATGGAGACGTTTTCCCGATTTCAATGCGAGCCTGATTTAAAATTCATCAGGCTCTTTAAGGGCTTATTTTTCTGCTCGCGCTCGAGGGTATTTATTTTTTTTGTCAGACGAAGATGAGGTAGGAAAGACGTAATCCTGTATTCCCGGCTTCCTCCTCTACCGACCGGGAGGACGACGGCACTCATATCTCTCCTTTTGTCGTCGAGCCATTTTGGGCTCGAGTGGGAGTAGATTTTTAATTTCACGTGGATGCACGCGAATCTTTCTTTCTTTTCTTTTTTTTCTTTTTTTTTTTTTTATATTTCCTTATCCTTCGTTTTGCTCGTTCTTTTTCCTATCCTCCTTCCACTTACTCCCTTTGATACTAACCAGTAACGGAGATCCACTTCTTTACATTTCGCCCTCTCTCTATCTCTCGTTTTTTTTTTTTTTGGAATATGAAAGATAAAAACGAAATCTCTCTCTCTCTCTCTCTCTCTCTTTTTCTTTTTATCTCTCGTATGGCGAATTATAGATTTTTCCGCGCTTCCGCGACGATCTTATCGTTCTCATTTATCTTAATTCGGACGGAAACAATTTCGATGGAAGGGAGAAGAGGGTAAAAGACGGAGAAACATGGAAAAGAGAGAGAGAGAGAGAGAGAGAGAGTTCGCGTGGAGAGCGTCCAAATACGTTGTCGGAAAGAGCCCAGGCAATTTTTCCACGGGAGAAAGCTTACAGATTGCATTAAGTGATATCCAGCCGAAATTACAATACGCTACATTTGACTCGGAATTTATAATATCCGCGATGTCGTTGGGTGCGTCGTCGGGCTACAGCCACCCTGGGACCTATATACCACGAAGCGTCGGGTTGTTGTTAATGCACCCTCCTACCCCACTTTTCCAGTCGAACCAATAACAGAGGACATTGAAAGAGAGAGATCGGGGACACCGGGCTTTAAAGTGGTCCAATCGTGGGACACCCTCGTTCTCTCACATTTTCTTTCAAAATCACACCCTCTCACGATCGTAATTTAACGAATTAGCGCGGCCAAAGCATTGGGAAAATTACATTAACATTTTTTTCTAATGAAACCCACTCAAATTCTCGCATGCGCGCGCACACACACACACACACACATATATACATTTCTAATTATTCAAAGGAATTTAATCATAGATTTTGATCATCAAATCAAAGAATAATCGTAGATAGATCGGTTTGTAATTTAGTTGGAAATTACAATTTGACGGTTCGACAGTTCGTTACACAGATGCGTTGCTGCTATCAACAAATAGCGTTCCGTTGCTTTCTAAACAGTCCCAGCGATCGAATAGTTCTACAATTCCCGCTGCCTCCCTCACTCCCTCCTTCACGCTCCTACCTATTTTCCCTTTCCTACTCTCTCTCACTCACCCTCTCTCTCTCTCTCTCTCTCTTTCATTCGTTAACGTGGACCGTCGAAATGGTCGACTCGTATAATTATGACAGTATCTAATGGACAATGCTGGTGGTGGGTCCACGTCCACCCTTAGAGAGAGAGAGAGAGAGAGAGAGAGAGAGAGAGAGAGACGCAGACCAAATCGATGTTATTTCGAAATATTAACGTAGACCAGAGCAAAGCAGGCTCGACAGACGATGGTAGTACAACGTACGCCCTATTACCGTGATTAGCATACGTTGACAGGCAGGCTAGCATCCCTAAACAAGACTAGGGTGTGAGAGAGAGAGAGAGAGAGCTACAGTTAGAACTAGAGATAGAGATAGAGATGGAGATAGAGGAAGGAGGGTCGTTGGTCGCTTGGTCGGTCAGATCGGCGAAATCGACGATCCTGCTAGCTCACCCTGGAGCACCCTAACACTCGCGGCTTAGCCAGGAGAAACGCGAAACGTGGATAGATACAGGCCAGCCGCTAACCCGATTTGCACAACAGGAGTTTCTCCGTGTTGTATGTTTCTCGCGTTACGACAAACCTTGCTAAACGTCCCTTCGTCCGGCAGGGACAACACATCGGGGGTCTAACTATTTGTTTTTGCTACGGACCATTACGTTCTATCGAGCGTAGAACAAACGTTTGTCTCTTTAATATTAGCTCGAGTACACGGTATGTTTATGATACATTTATATATCATCTGTGATATATTAGAAATTAATTATTTGTTTAATTTAATATGAAATTATTATTATTATTATTATTATTATTATTATTATTATTATCATCATCATCATCATCATCATCATTATTATTATTATTATTATTGTGTTGTATAGTTTATTATAATTTTTGTATAGATTAATATAGTTTTATAGGCTTTGATTCGTGAGATTATTTAACACTCAAAACTATTACATAGTGTTTTATAATATTTTTACATTGTTTCGTGCAAATAAATAAGAGAATATAAAATTGTCCTTTTATTTCTTGTTTTTTTTTTTTTTTGTTTGCGGAAAACATACACGATCATGAATTTTTGAGAAAATATTCCTTTTGCCAAACAACAATCGTAACTGATAACGCGTATTATTACAAAACTATCTTACGTTATAACGTATTGTAGATCTTTAATATAAATATCGAAAGATCACGTAAAATGAATGCGAACGTAGAAACGATTACCTAATAAAAGAAGAACGTGTAGAATACTTGGTAGACAGTTAGACGAGATAAGAGAGAAAGAGAGGGAGAAAGAGAGAGAGAGAGAGAGAGAGAGAGAGAGAGAGAGAGAAAACAACGGGGAGAAAAAAGAAAGGAAGAGAAAAAGGGTGCAAATTCGTAGGAAGGAATTACGGTTAGCGGAAATCGAAGAGAGAAACACGCAACGACATCCTGCCACACAAACCGGGAACGGTCTGTTGTATATCGATGCATACGAAACGAGATCGAGCCGACGAACGTGCGAATCGTGTTGCACGGGCACGGATAGCCAATACCGAAGAGATAACTCGATTCGGTGGGCGAAGCGGGGGAGGGGGTGTCGAGCTGATGTTCATTCGGCGCTTTGCGCTTGTAACATATTGCAACGAGCTATGCTAAACATTATGCCAGCGACGTCGACTGATGCCACCGCGCGACTAACTGGAACTCGGAAACCATAATGTACATATACATATACATGTGCGTGCGTGTGTGCGTGCGTGTATATATAATACGTATACGTAAACGTCTCGCCACTCGTAATGAGAGAGAGAGAGAGAGAGAGAGAGAGAGAGAGAGAGGGGGGATATTCGCAAGCACACTCGTAACGTGCGCGAGAATAATTATCACACGCGGCCGGCCGTGTCATCTCGTTTCGCACGTTGACGAGCCATTGTTGAAACGTAGGAGAGGAGGAACGAGCGATCCTTAGGACGGCCGATCGGATGACACCAGAGTAATAACCAAGCTATAAACAATGCTGATACATATGGACTTCGAGGAAATCAACGACCGTGAAAGAAGATATGTGTATATATATAGACTATGTCTTTGAGAATATCTATCTCATGTCGTCTAACATTGATTTAGTTTACTCTTGATAGATCATATCAATTCCAGAAGAAAAAAGACAATTCAAGAAATGGTAGAGGCAATTCTACACGCACGCGGCAATTGTTACACATAAGTGATTACTCTTAATATGATCCTCGAATTTTTCTTTTATGATCGATGAAGTGTTAATCGTGCGGTTAAAAGAACGAAGCGCAAAAGAGTAAACGAAAAGAGACGGAAGCGAATTAAACATTAAAAAGGAACGGAAACAAAACAAAAAGAAAGAAAAAGGAATATCGAAAACGAGCGAAGGGGAAGAAGAGTAGACCGTAATCCCCGCACGCAAAACAACATTAACGGGCAGGCCAGTAATCGAGTAATCGTTGAGGTCGTTGCTGCTTACTTTCGTCAGTTCGGGAAGAAACGGAGCACGCATAGAATGAGAGAATGAAGAAAACGAGGAATAAAGTATTAGAAGAGGAAGAAGTCGTATATAAAATCGTATAATATATATACATGTATTTGTATGTATGTACGTATGCATGTATGTAAATATATATCAGAGCTTTCGGATTTAACACGTAGGCGAGAGAAACGCGACGGTAAACGCGGCTCTACTCGCGTCTAATTTGCATTCGCGCGATCGCCC
>OU964971.1:2165884-2178384 GCA_918808275.2 Dolichovespula sylvestris | reverse complement strand
TTTGCTCCTTTCGACGTGTACATCGAAAGAACGAGGTCCTCGAAAAGGATGGGGTGGTGGTGGTTCAATGGATAAAAGAAGGTTTCCCTCTGGTTTCAACCGCATCGCGTGCATCGTCGAACCGCAACCTGCCCCAAATTCTTCGATTGCAGAAAAGGAGTTACGTATATATGTACATGTAAGTATGTACGTACATGCATACCTACATACAGAGAGAAAGAAAGATAAAGTGTGTGAGAGAGAGGGAGAGAGAGAGAGAGAGAGAGAGAGAGAGAGAGAGAAGGAGAATATCAAACTGGAATCTATGGAAAAGGGAAGAATTCTACGTGCATACGACGAGTCGACTCACGGAAGAATATTTTTTATTTTCGCGATGGAAAAACGAAAGGAACGAGAACGAGGGCGGTTTCTCGTTCCCGGTAGCCTCTGCCGTCCCTTTCTCTCCCTCTTTATTCTCCCTTTCTCGTTCTCTCTCTCTCTCTCTCTCTCTCTCTCTCTCTTTTCTCGTTCTAAGCCTCGTTTTCTTTTTTTTTTTACGGACGAACGAGCGGCTGACGAGAGCGTGCAAATTCTTTTAACGATCGTCAAAGCGACCGGGAAAAAAAGCGTGCCATAACCAACGCGATTACAAACATTTTCTTTGATAAATACTCTCTCTCTCTCTCTCTCTCACTCTCTATCTCTCTCTCTCTCTCTTTCTTCCTTAGTTTCGTATTCGCTCAATTTCTTTAACGCACACGATGATTTACTTTTCTACCCACAAAAGAAAAATAATTAACTCCGTTGCACTCGCTTCACAAGATTTTTATTGATCGAACGTGTATCTACGTAAACTTCAAAAAAAAAAAAAAAAGAAAAAGAGAAAAAGAAAAAAAAATTGATCTCCACCTGCATACATACGAACGGAACGTTGGTCCTGCTCTTCTCCGTCTCTTTTCTGTCTCGTTCGAAAACGCAAGGTCATAAAACGTATTTGCTGAAAAGTGCGCCGAAAAGCGCGACATGCGAGTGTAATAAAAGTTCGAATCGTAAAGTAACGGACGGGAACGCGAGCGAGTAGGGCCGTTAAAAAATTATGGGATAATAGTTCCAGTGCGGTCGACGGAAAAAACGAGTGGATGCGATTTTTTTTCGCCTCACCGAAAAAGAAAGAAAGAGAGAGAGAGAGAGAGAGAGAGAGAGAGAGAGAGAGAGAGGGAGAGCGAGGAACGCAGGGTTCATTGCGTATCAACGAATAGGTGACATCGAGTTCGCTCGAAAGCTCCAATCATAAATATAAATATCTATCTCTCTCTTTCTCCCCCCCCCCTCTCTCTCTCTCTCTCTCTCTTTTATTCTTTTTATTTCTCCATGGAAAAATTCTCTTTCTCTTTCTATATCGTTTAAAACAAAATAAGTACTCGTGAAAAAGAAGAAATAATTTTCTTACTCGTTACTGATACGAGTACTCGTTTAAAAAAGAGAGAAATAGAAATACGCGGACACACCACGAGCACACGCACGCACACACACACACACACACACACACACACACACACACACACACACACACACACGATGTATATAAAAGGATATATCGTAGAAACGTTTATAAAGAGAGAGACAGAGATAGAGAGATAGAAACGGAGAGAGACATAGAGAGAAACAAAAAAAAAAAGAAAAAAGAAAAAAGAAAGAAAGAAAGGAAAAAAAGAAGAGTCGTATAACGGCTCATCGGGGGCTTTTTAGATGTCCGGAAGATCTCGGGGATATCACTGCGGCTTTATCATGAACAATACGAGATAAAACAGGTCGAACTGCTCGCAATAAATTCGTACCGAGCTCCGAGATATTTCATAAGGGAGGAATCCATCAATAACGTGGATTCTCTTCCATCTAGGTATGTGTGCGATTCTCGGTGGGCAAAGTAACGCCAGGGGGTCGTTGGTGAATCGTATGTAGTAGCACCAATCCTCTCTCTCTCTCTCTCTCTCTCTCTATTTCTCTCGTTCTCTCCCTTTTCTCTCTCTCTCGGTCTTCTGCTAACTCGACTCAAACCAACAACCAACCCTCCCCCTCAAACGCATGCGGCAATAAATAATGCGATAAAACACGAGTTTGTCAGGCTATCACGAGCTACGGAGAAAGAGAAAGAGAAAGAGAATGAGAAAGAGAATTTTCTTCGAGGAAATATTCCTTTGGAACAAGGACAAGGCGACTATAGTATAGTGATAAAGAAGCCGCTGGTGACGCTTTGGTGAAGACGAATACGAGGACACGTCGTCGGCTTTCGGCTTTCCTCTTCCTTTGAAGTATACCGATAGGTATTTTCGGCATCCTCTCGCTTTCTCTTTCGCTCCCGTCACGGTTCACGAAATGGAGAGGAACACTTTGCCGAAAGAGAAGAGAAGAAGGAGGGAGGAGGGAGGGGCCCAGGCCTTAGTCGTCTCGGTAAACTCGATTATGCTCGTGGCCGAACTAAATGAATTCCCTGGGACTCCTCTCTCTCTCTCTCTCTCTCTCTCCCTCTCTCTCTCTCTCTCTCTCTATCTCTCTTTACGGTGTAAGTCAATTTCTTCTCGGGGGCCCTTCTATATTTGCATTAAATCACCGATAAAGCCCCATAGATTCGGAGAAAGGAGAAGCAGAATGCTGTGAGATTATCGAGGAATATGTATAAGTACGATACGATACGATTCAATTCGATTCGATTCGATTTGCGAAGAGAGAGAGAGAGAGAGAGAGAGAGAGAGAGAGAGAGAGAGAGAGAGAGAGAGAGAGAGAGAGAGTGAAAGGAGGAAACGAAGAAAAAAAGAAGGGGGTGGGAGAGTGACTTTGCGCTTCTAAGGCCATCGAAGAATCGTCGAATATCGGGAAAAAGGTTTCCCTTGTTTCTCGCGAAAGTCGATGAATTATCGTCCACCTATATCGTTCGTTCGGCTTTCAACAACCACCGACAGCACTCCGTCTGTCTCCTTCTCTCTCTCTCTCTCTCTCTCTCTCTCTCTCTCTTTCTCTCGTTCTCTTTTCTTTTCTAGTACTTCTTCTTTACCAGCGAACCTCACGACTTCTTTTTCCTCAAAAGCAAAAAGAAGGTGGGGCGCCTGCTGCCTTGGCGGCGTCGATACTTCGATCGCTGTTTCGAGAAAGCATATTCATAAAATCGACGAAGCAAAACCGCTTTATGTCTCCTCGTGAGCTCTACTCTACCAGCTTTTCCTGACGAGGGGTTGTGTAAGGATGCCGATACCGCTACTGGCTGCGACTGCTGCTGTTGCTGCTGCTGTTGCTGCTGCTGTTGCTGCTGCTGTTGCTGCTGCTACTGGCTCCTACTACTACTACGGCTATCGCTGCTACTAGTGATATTGCCGGTGTTGCTGTTGGTGGTAAACTTCGCTTATTCGAACTGCCTCGATATGTCGAATTTATTAGCACTAATCCTCGTCCAGAGAATGAAACGACCAATGCCAATCACGAATTACGTCCAATAACTACAGATTGTAAGCGCGTCCTTCTTGCTGGCAAATTTCATTGATAGAATCGTTACAGCAAGCTTTCCTTCTCTATCTCTCTCTCTCCCTCTCTCTCTCTCTCTCTCTCTCTCTCTCTCTCTCTCGCTGTCTGCTGTCTGCTTCGTATCCGAAAACAAGAGGAACGTTATCTTACACTAACGTATAAACGTTAATAACGGCGAATGCGTGGTCGAAGCGTATTTCGCTTTCGACAATACGGAGAATTATTATGCGAAGGGTGTCACGTACGAGACTCGCGTATGCAATGCCATTTGCTCGTGACGGACGTTATGACTCGCCGTTACGTTTATGTCGGGCATAAAAATACGCGAGAGAGAGAGAGAAAGAGAGAGAGAGAGAGAGAGAGAGAGAGAGAGAGAGATTTGGATATCAAATCGACGGCGTATGTTTCGACAATCGGTTCCACGTTCCTTCTCTTAATATTACTTCAAAACCTATATTTAAACCTGTAAATAAAATTAAAAAATGGAATTCTTTTCTTAAAATCGAGTTTTAAACTCGCGTTGAAAAATTCGATATCAAATCGATATTAGTAACATATCGTAGGTATCTTATGCTATTTTTTATTTTTGTGAAAATTTGTAATCGTGTTGACGTGTAATCAGAACGAATAATTATCGAAAACAAGATCAATATTTAATTATCAATTAAACATTGATGTTCATTAAACGTGTGAATATACGTGATCATTTGCTTAATTAAAACGATCCCGAATAATAGAGAATTATACATACATAGAATATATCAATTTGAACTTGTTGTGTATATTAAGAATATAGAACAAAAGGAATAGGAAGCGTTATCGAACGATTTTAGGAAGGTACATATCAGGATAAGGGGTGGCAGAGGATGAAGTTTTACGATTTTTAGGTTTCGTCGATTTAACGGCGCTTTTAACGACGACGACGACGACGACGAGGACGACGACGACGAGGACGAGGACGACGAAGATTCCCAATCCCACCCCTACACACGTAACAACCCAACCCGCTCCCTCCAACTACTTTCGCCAACACAACATAGCAAAGGCAGCAAAAGCGGCACGATGTTCCGCAAAGGCAGAAACGTTGCTACGAAGAACCAATGGCGTCACTCTGGCCACCGCTACAACTACCACCACTACCGTCCCCATATCACTACACCACCATCACCACCACCACCATCATACACCATACGTATTATCGAGTTACATCTAATCATCATAACCTCTTGTCCGACCACCCAGCCAACGAGCTGGGATTGTAAAAGTTTAATATCTACCGGTTTACGATTCCGTGACACATCCAAACCAACGTCGGCATTGGTGTATTATCATCCAACGTATAGAGAGGATCCTACCGCGGTGATCCTCGTACGAATATAGTCGTATGAGTATATAAATTTCTGAATTACGTGTATGTGTGTGTGTGTGTGTGCGTGTGTGTGCGCGCGTGTGTGTATTTGTGGCAGGAGTATATGCACGTGTAGAGACTATGAGAATGGTTCTGTAATACGATTCTCCCTACCTTTTCTCTTCCTCTTCGATGAATCCACGATACAACTTCTTTCAATGCACACGAGGAAGCCCGATGCAGTCCACTACTATCGTTTACTTCGACGAAAGTCTTTACTACGTTGGGTTCGTCTCTTGGTACTAACTCCGTGCCAGGAATAATACTTTGAAACATAAGCAGATATTCGTTAGTGTTGTTGGTGTATAAAATTTGTCAGATTTCACGAACCGAAGGATATTTTCTTTCGTTTATATAAATGAAAGAATTTCGAAAGACAGGGGAATAATTAAAAAGAGTAGTATATACTCCTATCATGCTTACAGACACACACACACATACACACACACATATTTTACGTATATACCCAAATATGTCATATATATGTAAGGTACGTGTAGGAGAACAATAATACAAATACACGCACGTTGGGATCGAGCGATAAACGAGATACCAACACGCGAATGGAATACGTGCGAACGAAATCCCACGAATCACGGAGCATGGAATATAACAGTTAGAGGATTGAAGAGGAGAGAGAGAGAGAGAGAGAGAGAGAGAGAGAGAGAGAGAGATCGAACGGGGTTGCGGTATATATCTATGTAGACGTTTCGGTTAGTTTGGATTTGGTTTCAAGTTTACGTTTCGGAGCTTCCTGAGGTTAACAAAGCACGTAAACGCCTAGCGTTTCGGCTACACCAATGGATTATTATATTTATTAGTCGATAAATATTAAAAGCAAATATATTATATATATATATATGTGTATGTATGTATGTATTTATGTATATATGTATGTATGCATTCGGAGGGATGACGCGTGTATCGTTTCGCCATGGTCAACTCAACATCCCCTATTCCATTCTCTTCTCCGCCATACCCCTTCGCTCTATCCTCAATTACGACTACCACACAATGTATTTTCAATATGGATGCCTCGCCAAAACGGATATGTTTGTACAAAATTCCTCTCTTCTGTATTTGTATAATATTTGATATGCATAAGTATATGTCGTATATACATACACACGCATCCCCACCATATGCACGCATATACATATACATATACATATACATATACATATTATACATATACATATACATATACATATACATATACATATACATATACATATACATATATATATATGTGTGTGCGTGTGTGTGTATATATATACACACAATAATAAACTTTCTCTGTATGTAAATATATAAACGTAAAGCTAACAAAAGTGTTTCAGAACGAAAGAGAATTAAAGTTGGATAACACACGTGCATCGTGTACATAAAAGACTGTCTCTTCATCTTTATCTTGTTAACTATGTGTGTGTGTGAGAGTAACAGAGAGAGAGAGAGAGAGAGAGAGAGAGAGAGAGAGAGAGAGAGAAGAGAGGAGAAGGAGTAAAGAGAAGGAGATGGTCGTTCCTCAACATCGTCGATCGTATTTGCAGTCAAAGCAAGACGGAACGGCGCGAGCGATCGTTTTTGCCGACGTGAGATTATTCGAGAGGTTCCCCCAACAGCGAAGGACGCTCTCGGTCCCTTCTCGACGCGAGCAAGAGGAATAGAAAGGAGGAGGAGGAGGAGGAAAAGGAGTAAGAGAAGGAGAAGGAAGAAGACGGAGTACGAGAGCCCTACAGGATCTCCCGAACTTGTATCTACTCTCATCAAAGAGGATCCATTTCTTTTCGGCTTTTTCCTTTTTTTCCTCCTTTTATTTTTTTTTCCTCCCATTCTCCTTCTCCTCCTCATCCTCATCCTCATCCTCATCTTCCATCGAAAAGGAGAAACGTCGCACGCGCGACCGCCTGCTTCGAATGTGTCGGGTTTCCAAGCAACACTGTGCTTGGTTCTTCGTTACACGTAATAAAGAGAGGACAAACAGGCGAAAATAAGAGAACGTGACCTCTCGCGAGAGAGCAAAGCTTCCAATAGAGAAAGAGCGAGAGAGAGAGAGAGAGAGAGAGGTGTAAGATTACGTCCTTATAGTTTAGCTACTCCTCCTATCCATCACTACCATTCACTTCCCGCTACCAGCACACCATCATCACTCACCTCCTACACCCTCCGTGATAGAGACTATGTGTAGTCCTCTCCTTAAGTCCTTACGTTTCCTCGCCACTTCTCCAACGAAAACACGACGAACCTTTTCCTCTTCTTTCTTTCTTTCTTTCCTTCTTCCTTCTTTTCTGTTTTTTTTTTCGTTTTTTTTTCATTTTCTTTCTTTTTCGTTCACTTCCCACACCTCCCTTTTCGTTGTTATTTGTCGTTTCTATTCGATCGCGATTCGTGCGTTCGAGACATACGGCGGTGTCGTCGAGTGAACGAACATAACCTCCCCATTTGACCCAATTTCCCCTCAATATCGGACTAAATAAATGAACGGGGCTAACATTAAATGAATCAGGACATTTATTTGCTCAAGGAAAAGGAAAAAGTATTTCGTGTCGTTAATTCTTCTCTGACCTATTTCCTCCTCCTCCTCCTCCTCCTCCTCCTCCTCCTCCTTTTCCTTCTATCACTCCCTTTTCTCCTTCTTTCGCTCGCTCTATCTTAGTAATTCGTTCTCTGTTTCTTCTACCTTTCCTTTCTTTTTTCTTTTCTTTTTTTTTTCTTCGTCACGCATTCCTAAACCATCCAAGAGATAAGAAAACAATGTAGGTATATCGAGTATTGTCACGAAATCGCAACACTTTAGCCGGACCCTCTCTATATCGGGCACCCTTCTACCAATTCACGATGATCTCTTCCGGGTGGAAAGTTACACGATACTTTTATCCTCTGTCACTCTTAGAGCCTTATTTAATTTCACAGGTAAGCCGAAGATTCCCTAAAGAAGACTTCGATCGACGATCTCTCTCGGGAGAGAGAGAGAGAGAGAGAGAGAGAGAGAGAGAGAGAGAGACAGACAAAAAAGAAAGAAAAAAGATAAAACGCAAGAAAAAAAAGGGCAGGTGAGGGAAGGTGAGAAAAAAGAAAGAAGAGGAAGAAGAACAAGAATAAGAATAAGAAGACGAAGAAGTTTATCGATACAGGAAAGATCGACGACGCTTCGTTGAACCCTTGTGTCCTAGGAATTCCCTTCCTTGTCTCCGTTGTTGTCGTCCCTTTCGCACTTGACTTCACGACGAGTAAAATACGCAATCCGTTCTCGGATGAAAGGCCTGAGAGAAAATCTCTCTCTCTCTCTCTCTCTCTCTCTCTCTCTCTTTCTCTTTCATTCTCTTTTTTGCAAAGTGATACGACTCGCTTTGCATTCGAATGCTCGCACCGATATGTACCATTACTGAGAGAGTAAGAGAAAGAGAGAAAGAGAGAGATAAAGAAAGATGGTGGATGAGAAGGGTGGTACAGAAAGGAGGGTGCAATGGTCTCGCACGATAAAAAGAAAGAGAAAGAGAAAGAGAGAGAGAGAGGGGGGGGGGGGAGGGAGAGAGAAAGGAGAATAAGAATGAAGGAAAAATTGGTCCCGTCGATTTGCGCCCACGGCATGGGATCGTCATTAGACCTTCCAGCCATTTGCATGGAGAGGAAACGTGGTCTGAGTTTCCGCGGATCTCGGTTTAGCATATTCCACGCGTAAAGCCGTTCTCTCTCTCTCTCTCTCTCTCTCTCTATTTTCTCTCTCCAAGTCTCTCCACCCATTACCTCCGTTACCTCATCTCTACTACATCTCTCTTTCTCTAGAATGCGCCACGTAGTCGTAAAACCAGCGACGTAACGTCCGATCGAAGGAAATCATCGAGAACGAACGACGAACCTCATCCTACCTTCGTACTCAATGCTATAGTACTTTTTCTGGATCCATTGTATATATATGTGTATATATATATATATATATATATATATATATATATATATATAGAGAGAGAGAGAGAGAGAGAGAGTTGTTTTATCGAGAACTATATAGTTTTCTTCTCCTTGGATCCTCGCCCAGGAAGATGGATTTATTTATCTGATGTATATGTATTTACGGATTATTGTTGTATATCTTCAGTGATTTCTTTTTCTAACGATAAAAGGATATTTCGATCGATATAGAAATTTTGTTCGTTTCGAAAGAAATTTTCTTTTGTCAGAGAGCTCGTGTCGTACATTATCACCCTTTTCTACTTTTATTTGTCGTCGATCAATCTTTTTTTGTTTTCTTCGTTCCTGTCTTTTTATATCGAGTATATATCTTCTTTTAATCTCTCCTTTATGTATTTTTTTCTTTCTTTCTCTTCTTCTTCTCTTTTTTCTTATATTGCAAATACAATATAACCAGATATTATCTTGCAATGTATCATTCGACGTAATCATATAATTAAATATAATTCAATGTATATAGAAATCCAATAGTAATTGTCCTTTCGTTACTTCGTGGTCTTCCCTTCTTCTCCTTTTCTTTTCTCTTTAACGTTCCAATCAAAATAGATTTGATTGTAAAAGCAAAATAGAAGGGAAAATAAGTAAATTCGAATAGATGAAAAGTCTTAATCCTTTTCTATTTTTCTCTGTTCTCTCGAATGTTTCAGAATTAGAAGAAGATAAAGGAGAAGAAGAAGTGGCTCATGAGCAAAGTATTGACCTACAAAAGTTACCCTCGGTTTCTCAGAAACGTATCATCCCTTCGTTCATTATTTACTCCCTCATAGCATGAAACTCGTACATTTCAAGAAGCGGCAACAGCAGCAGCAGCAGTAACAAGAGCGACAGAATTAACAGGAACGGTAGAGGTAACGGCAACAGCAATAGCAACAGCAACAGCAACAGCAACAGCAACAGCAAAATCAGCAGCAATGGCAGCAGCAGCAGCAAAGCCCCTTAGAAAAGAAACCGGCAACCAGAGGGGTGTGTTGCACTTAATTCTTCTTGTCTTTTCAACCCCGTTCCCTTGGCAAGTGGGCCAGTGGCCTACTGACAGCAACCGGGTGGCTGTTCTGAAGATGTTACCGACCGGAGGGTCGCGGAATACCGCAGCGGGAGCTACAACGATGATTTTGATGAATTATGAAGCGTTGTTAGGTATATAGAACGAGTGGATCTCGCAGAAAGGAAAAGGGCAAGCCCTTCCCTTTTTTTTCACTCGACCTCATTTCTCATATATTTTAATCTCGTTAATTTCAATTCGAAACCATCTCTTAAGAGGATTCGAAATCAACGATGGTTTTTATTCTTTATCGAAATGTGATATACATAGCGAGAGACAGTGAGAGAGAGAGAGAGAGAGAGAGAGAGAGAGAGAGAGAGAGAGAGAGAGAGAAAATGGCAAACCCATTTATTCACGGTCTTGGTTTATATATATATATATATATATATATATATATATATATATATATATATAATTTCTCATCTTATGATAAAGGCAGTGCAAAAGCTCTGAATGTCATATGAAGACGTCCTTCCCCAAATATGTAAATACAGCTTCGATTAATATTACATTGATGAGTTTTTAGCACACTTGAAATATATTTACATTTTCTTCAGTATCTCACGAAATTTTGGGCAAATAACATGTTCAATTAGTGCTCAGTGCTTTCTAAAATTTGTTTTTGTAATGGGTCGTGGTTAAAGTTTACTAAGAGTACTAGTGAAATATCTATAATTCTCGAATTAAGAAGGCATAAAATAATGATTACGAATATAGCGAAGGAAATTAGCCGAAGTCGTGAAGTTTTTTATATTTTATTAAAAAATATTAATGTCTGTGGTAAAAAGTGAAGCACTGGAAGGCCAGCAGCATTATCTCAACGTGAAACAAAAGCAATACTTCGTGCTGCATCAAACTCTTGTGCCACTGCAAGGGAAATCGCCCGCGAAGCTGGGGTGAAAACTAACATTCAAAATGTTCGTCGTGTGTTACAAACAAGTAACATTATAAATCGGACAAAAATACAGACGAAACCACGGTTGACAACGAAACATAAGAACGGACGATTGGCATTTGCAAAGAAACATGTGCTCTGGAAGAAAACTTGGAGAAAAATTATTTTCACCGATGAGAAGCGATTCAATCTGGATGGTCCAGATGGTTGTACATACTATTATCATGATAAACGAAAAAAATCTTTAACAAAAATACAATGTCAAATGAGAGGAGGTGGAATAATGGTTTGGGCTGGTATCGAGTACAATGGAAGAACAGAAATTAAATTTATACAAGGAAAAACGAACAGTGCAATTTACTTGCAATTAATAAAAAAAAAAAAAAAAAAAAAAAAAAGCAAATTGATAAGTATGCTAAATACATTGCTGGTTCAAAATATGTGTTCCATCAAGACAATGCTGCTGTACATACAGCAAAAGTTATCGAAGATTATTTTTCGAAAGAGAACATTTGCGTTCTTAAATGACCAGCGTGAAAAAGTCACGGATAATATTATTTTCTCCACATCGGCATATGTATGAGATATCGAGAGAAACAAAGAGATTAAATTCGTTTAATATGCACAAAAGATCTAAAAGACGCGTCCGTGTCTTTTATCTCCGACCTATTTCTCTCTCTCTCTCTCTCTCTCTCTCTCTCTCTCTCTCCAACTGAGAAAATCACAGGAAAAAAATAAATAAATAAATAAAAAGTAAAGAAATAAATAAATTTCTACCGTTGAAAAACACGATGAACTCTCGCTAGGAGAATATTTTCTCCAGTGCGTTTTTCCGCGTAAACTGAAAAGGGGTGGGTGGTGGTGGCGTATATGCCACCCGCGGCGAACCAAGCGACCCCATTCTCTCCCACCCCCACCTACTCTCTCTCTCTCTCTCTCTCTCTCTCTCTATTTTCCTCCTTTCCTACTCTCTCGACGTAGTTGGACTAATTTAAATATCAGTTCGGCAAGGGCGGCTTGTAAATCTATCAGCCGTGTAGAAATTTATGGGCGAGGCGCGTATGGATGTTTTATTTAGTAGCTCTTGCATTGCACTCGGGTTTGGGTTAGGCACCCGCGCGTGTATATAAGGTGCTTCATGAATAAAATATCACTGCTAATGCCCGGAGGCCGGGCGACGCGTTTTTCTCTCTTCGCTCTCGCTATCCCTTTCTCTCTCTCTCTCTCTCTTTCATTCGGTTCTTTTCTATCTCGTTCTTCCTTTCTCTTCGTGTGCAATTTCTCTCGGGCGAAGATGCGCGACGAAAACGACGAAAACGAACGATTCGCACCGTGGCGACAATGCATTCGGAAAAGCCCTTCGTAAACCTTCGTAAATATAACTATTGGAGGAAGTGAGAGAGATTGCACGACTTCCGTTTTCATCTCTCTCTCTCTCTCTCTCTCTCTCTCTCTCTCTCTTTTTTCTTTTTTCTTTTTTTTTTTTTTTTTACTTATATTCTCAACGATCAATGTCGCGTTGTTGATCCTGTTTGCGAAAAATCTTAATGCTATATACGATGCAACGAAGATCAAATCAAATCCCCTCTTATTTCGTCCTTTAGACGAATTATTTCCAAATCATATAATATCTATCCTTAACCGAAACATTTTATGAAGGCTTTCAATGTGAAACATTAACTATTAGGAAC
>OU964971.1:2123384-2158384 GCA_918808275.2 Dolichovespula sylvestris | reverse complement strand
CTACGTTGGTTGTTGTTCGACAACGAAGAAGTTTTGTCTTCTATTCTACTGTCCTACGCTTTAATATTAATAGTGAGAGAAGCTTCTGTATTCAAAGAGCGAGAGAGCGAAATAGAGAGATAGAGAGAGAGAGAGAGAGAGAGGAAATGAAGAGACTCTCGCCAAAGTTCGACTTTTTCGCTGTGTGGTCTTTCCTCCCGGAACGTTCAAAAGATATCCAGGGGACTGGGAAATTAAAATAGAGTTTCCGAGAGTGAGAGAGTTCGCGGGTTTATTGCGTCTTTCGTGGAGACCGCGAAAAAGAGAGAAAGAGAAAGAGAGAAAGAGAGTAAGAGAAAGAGAGAGAGAGAGAGAACTAGTCGACGACGCGACGCCGAGTGACGTCGAATCGACGCGGGAGAGATTTTAACCCAAATATCGACCCTTTCCTATCCTATTTCCGTAAAAACTCTTTCTTTCGTAAAAAAAAAAAAGAAGAAAAAAGAAAGAAAAATAGAAAAAAAGTGGAAATCTTTTTGATTTTAAATATCTCGAATAGGTAGAAAAAAGGGAAGAAAGAAAGAGAGAAAAAAGAATAGGAAAAAAAAAGAAAAGAAAAGAAAAGTGGATCGGTGAGATTTCGAGTGATGTGAAGTAAAATCAGTAAAAGGTGTATTCGAAGACACCGTGAACAAATAAATCTTTGAAAATCAAACTCCTTAATGTTCCGTTACATGTATCCGTGGCTTGTATTCTTACGAAAGTTGGTTCATCCGCGTCTATTATGTTACAATACAGACGAACGTGTATAAGAAAGAAGAAGAAAGGAGGGAGGGAGGATGGAAGAAAGAAAGAAAGGAAGGAAGGAAAAAAGAAAGGGAAGAAGAATGAAAGAAAGAAATAAAGAGAGTCAACGAGGAAGAGAGAACGAGGAACCAAGTTGACTCGAAAAGAATGGAAGAAAGACGAACGTCGAGACTGGCGCCACTTGAGTAAACACGCTCGCCTTAACTCTTACTTAGCACCTTATTTCCATATGATTGCAAAACCTGACAAACGCTTACTTTTATCTCGATGGGTGGGCGTGGTGTTGTCCTCGTATTAGTAGTAACTACCTATATATACATACATATAAATAAATATATATATATATATATATATATATATATATATATATATATAGATTTAAATGGGTGTACGTATATACGTACGTTTTGTATTAGTATGTAAAAGCTAGTTCAAACATACTAAAAGTGGTAAAGTTGGAGAATAACAAATCAAAATGTGAGAAAATAAGTATTAAGTATATATTTCGAAGAAATCTTCCACGAATCTTTTTACCTCTCGATCTTTTTCTCTAATGATACATTAAATCCACTCGATATCGTTGAAGAGATACAGCACTTGTAATGAACCAATCACGATAGGAATCGTTATTCCGAGATTACGATTACATGGCTACTTCTGAGAAAATCGACGGATCGGACGAAAGAATCTAATTAGGTCCGTTGATCCGCGATGAAATCAAAATAAAAAGAATGGAAAAGAGAAAAAGAGATAGATATAGATAGATAGATAGATAGATAGAGAGAGAGAGAAAGAGAGAGAGAGAGAGAGAGAGAGAGAGAGAGAGAGAGAGAGAGAAGCCTTGGCTCGTCCCTATATCCAACGACTAAGCAACAATGCCTTATTATATCGGGACCAATGAAATGACGCGGACATAAAAAGAAAAGCATAATTACTGTATGGGGGTTGCTATGGAACGACCCCTTGCGCGTTACAGTACACCAGAAGTGCCCCACGGGACGAACGTAGAAAAAGATGCGACGACGAGTTCAACCCCGAAATAGCGGATACCTAACGCACCCGAGTACAATAAGAAAAATCGTTTAATTTAATAACCCATCAACAATATTTTCACTGGAGATTCAACGTTGGTGTAGGAGGGTGAATGAAACAGAAACAGACTCATTGATGAATATATATATATATATATATATATATATATATATATATATATATATATATATATATATATATGAGAGAGAGAGAGAGAGATATCGAGTGGTAATGCGAGAGGAGCTACCTTAAGCTCTTAACGACGGCCAATTATTTTCGTTAAAACGAGCACTCGACTCGATCAGTGGCGGCTCACGGCCAACCGATTATAATGAGAAGAAATGTTCGACAAGTTATTCCTTACGATTCCAATACCTTAATAACGACTTGTCCCTTTTCAAATTTTAATTGTTGTTCCATAAAGGATTATGAGAACGTTATAAGTAAAATTAATTTCTCTTCTTGTTTATGCGTAAATTTACATTAATAATTAATCCCTTGTACTAAATACTATATAATTTGATCGAAACGATCAATCGAGATATGCAACAGTTCCAGTTTAAGACGTTATAATGAAATAAAAAAATTCGAAAAGGAAAAAGAAAATAAAAGAAAGAAAGTACGGACACGTGTGTGAATATTAAAGTTCATGTTACATGGCTTTACAGAGGGGTTATAACCGCGTTAACGTTTTAAATCCGACTTCTTTTGCACCGAAAAAAATCCTCTTTTATATTATACCACTCTCCTTTCCTTTCCCTTTCCCCTCTCTATCGACTGTACGCGTTCCACTTCTGTTCCTGCGTAAAAAGCTGATTATTTTCTCCCTCCCTCTCTCTCTCTTTCTTCTTTCTCTCTTTTTTCATATTTCTTTATTCTTGTTTTTTTTTTTCTTTTTTCATCCAACGACTTTTAGTCCTGGCACGAGTCTTTCTTAATCAAGCACCAATTATGAGAAACGACACAATACCAGAACGGATGACGATTGAGCCCACGAAAAATTCGAGTGAGATATCGAAGCGTTAAAGTTAGTTCGCGAAAAAACGCGAAATACATACCCGGTTACTCGGCAAAGCGGAAAGGAAAAATCACAGAGGTCGGCACGGTTAATGAGCAGATTTAAAATTTTCTCGCGGTCTGGCGATAAGGGCCGTGCGGCTGCCGTGGCCTTTTAAAATCCGAAATAATCCTTGTAATTATCAAATCCCGACGGGCTGCTCTATAGAAAGCATCCTTGAAAGGATCCCAGGCTCCTCATTACCAGCACACCGACTACTACGGCCATCAAAAGGACCTCTTCGTTCTTCCTGACGCCCTCTCTTCTTCTTCTTCTTCTTCTTCTTCTTCTTTCTCTTCCTCTTCTTTTTCTTTTCTTCTTTTTCTTACTTTCGAGGAAAAGAAGAAAGTCGTAAAAAGGGCCGGCAGCCGGAGATAAACGCCAACGACAAATTGTAACAAGCTCGAAAGTTGTGCAACTCGTAAAAGCCAAAAATACGAGCTTGAGTTTCTAACAACGAGCACGATTATAAAAATAATAATGATAATAGTAATGAGAATGATGATAATAATAATAATAATAATAATAATAATAATAATAAACGACAAAATATACTGAGAGAATATCATGCTAACAGACAAGTCAATCGAAGCTAATCAATCGGAAAAAACAGTGATAACAAATCAAATAAATCAAACGACGAAATCTTGTCGACGTATGAAATACCCAATGACTCTATAACATCGAAATCAAATATTCAGAATATATATTTAGAGAGAGAGAGAGAGAGAGAGAGAGAGAGAGAGAGAGAGAGATTTCACTAACTCAAGAGATTACCAGAATATGAAAGCAATACGAAGTTACAATAACTGATACCATTCATCAATATCAGTAACAATAATAATACCAATAACAGTAATGGGACACCTAAAGGTATTTTGACTTATCAGCGCACATTCATTCCACAGATACGAAAGACGGTAACACTAAACCCAACAGTAATAGTCAAGTTTTAGGAAATTTCTATGGCAACTCTACCAATATAAACTTTGACATAGTTTATATTAGTCTATAAACAAGTGCGAATAAATAATAACAATAACAATAATAATAATAATAACGATAATAATAATAATAATAATAATAATAATAATAATAATAATAACGATAATAATAATAATAATAATAATAATAATAATAATAATAATAATAATAATAATAATAATAATAATAATAATAATCATAATAATAATAATAATAATAATAATAATAATAATAATAATAATAATAATAATAATAATAATAATAATAATAATAATATTGCTAAGTAAAAATAATAATAATATTTCTAAATAAAAAAAGAAAATAATAATAATAATAGTAATGATTAGAACGATCTACATGGGAATATTTTGCATAGAATTTTGATGCGACGAAGATCGAGGCGTAAAGGGGGAGAAGCGTTAATTACCGAAGTTTACGAGGCAGCCACGACGGAGGGCGAATTAGCATGCTAATTTTTCTCAGCTACCTTCGCGGATCTCCTCTCTTTTGCGCTCTCATCGGACCGCCTTTACGATTCTCGTAAGAGAAGAGAAGAGAGGAGAAAAGAGGAGACGAGAAGAGAAGAGAGAAGAGAAGAGAGAGAGGGAGAAAACGAGTGGCCGTACGAGCGCACGCCTTTCCTGGCCTCGCTTGTCAAACTTCGTTATTGTGGCTCGACTGGTAACTCGTTAAATTGCGTGCTAAGCCGCGAAGCTGTTGGCAAGAAAGCACGAGGATGAGTACTTACAACATCAGTGTCTTTCGAGATCTTTGTGTTAGTGTTGAAGATAAATTAACGACGTTCGGCAACACTTAAATCATCTTTGAAATCATCCTGACGTTCTTATCGATGGAAAGAAAAAACGAACAAAAAAAAAAAGAAGAACCAGACACACACACACACACACACACACACACAACAAACACACGTATATTCTAGGATTACAAAGAAATTGATTTGATTGATAAAAGTGATCTCGGAAGGGGTTAAGAGAGAACAACAAAAAATACAAAACAAAAAAAACGAGGGGATAAGCTTCAAAATGGCAGATCCGGTTTGTTAAAAAGTAATTAATAGAGAAGATAATAGAGTCTCGTGAAACCGAGTAAATTCTCCATAGCTTTTTAGTCGTTTCGTTTTAAGGGCGGAGATGAGGCGGAGAGACAGGAGCCAAAAGATTCAGGGGGTTGGTGGAGGTTCGGTGTATTGGGGGTTGAGGGGTTGGGGGTTGAGGTAGGGACGGCTCGTCCCTACTCGCAAAAGGGCATCCTATTGTTTCTACCGTACACCCGCATATCCAGCACGATATATCTTTTCAAACCCCCCCGTTTATTCCTGGGGGTAGTTTGTCATGTTAATTTCGCGAGACTTCGCGAGGGTGGCCGAGCCGGGCTTTTAACGCACTACCACCCCGTCCCGCGTTTTCTCCCGCACCATCCCGTGCCGTCCCGTGTCCCGCTTGCGTTCCATTCCGGCCACGAGACGACGCGACGTGGCGAGACGTCGTCTCTCGTGCCCTCCTACACTCCCCCCACCCCATCCTTCACCTATCCCTTCTATGATAGAAGAGCGAGAGAAGAAATGATGCAAATCTGGCCGACGCTGATGAAAGGGTTAACTGAACTGCCGGCCATTAATATGCTAATAGTTTTCGAGTCTCGCGATTCCGGCTTATGAGAGTGATTATGGCCGCGTAATGACCCAGAAACGCTTTTTCCGGGAGGGTACTCTCTCTTTCTCCTACGACAAACCCACTTCCCACCCCTCGCCACCCTATCCACCTACCAACTCCTCCATAAAATCCCTTGTCTCCATAATCGGTCATCTTTTTCTAATACGTATCTCATAGCTTTCAAATTTTTCGTCATATCTGTACAGCATTATCATGTTTTTTCTATTATCTTCAATTTCCAACAACGGGAACAAAAATTGTCTTTTTTATTTTCTTCTTTTTTCTCAAGTTTTCGAAAGAAAAATCACTCGCTCGCTCGCTCGTTCGCAAGTTCTAACTCGTTGTAACTCGTTAACAAGCGAAATTATTTCTACATTCTCACGAACGAACGCGTTATAACCATTATAACAACTTTGACAGACCGATGCGGGTAGGCTTGATGACAATTTATTGTAACGAGACAGTCGTGACACGTGCGTGATATATTGGATTTGGGGATGCGCTTTGGAACTTTTCAAAACGTCTAACCACTGATTCGCAGGGAATCGCGATCTCTGATATACGATATGTGCCGTTCTATGTTCGAAGAATATATCGTCAAATTTCGTTATTAAAACGAATTTCGAAGGAGAGAGAGAGAGAGAGAGAGAGAGAGAGAGAGAGAGAGAGAGAAGAGAATGATGTTAAGAATTCTATTCGAATACCATCGTTATTTGAACGTGCTCGTCAACGAAACCCTGTTAACAATATTTTCCCTCGACTCGTAGATCTTTAAACGGGCCCGTTAAAACTAACCCCCCTAAGAACGTTAACTTGACTGCCGTTAAAAAATATATTTGCTTTTTCAAAGGCTCTCTCTCTCTCTCTCTCTCTCTCTCTCTCTCTCTCTCTCTTTCTTTCTCTCTCTTTCTCTTTTACGTTCGCGTTAAAATTGTAAAGGAGATCCCTCGCGTCTTCTACGTTCAAGGGAGAAAGATAATGTTATCGTATTATTTTATCTTATTACTCGATATAATATAAAATTGCGCGCTTGAATGTATTAAACTGAAATCTATTTTTCATTTTATACCCTGCATGAAAAATTTGTAATTTTCTTTTTTATTTTATCTCCTTGTTTACATATAAACTAAATCGATCTTTCGTCCTGTCAGTTCAAAGTAGTTAACAATTTTTTCATCTTAGTTTCTACAGAGAGAGAGAGAGAGAGAGAGAGAGAGAGAGAGAGAGAGAGAGAGAGAGAGAGAGAGAGAGAGACAAGAAATTGTAACTTTTCTTCTGTCAAGATGTTCATATGTCTGACATCGAGAGAACTTTCTTTCTCAAAATTCACGTGTAAAATCGTTTAATACTTATGTCGAAAGATCAATCTGATTTTATAAATATAAAAAAAAAAAAAAAATAAATGTAAAAGAAAAACAAAAAGAAAAAAGAAAACATTATTTATTAAATCAGTCATCCCATTACTCGGGAACGTTGCTTCATATGTTAGAGTTTTTAAAGAACCATTATGGGGCTTTTAAAAAAAGTACGTGAATCGTTCACGAGATGACAGGAAATTCGATACGTCGCGATCTCGTTACTACGAACGCGTTAAACCACTCCATCATCGGTCTAGGGGATTCCATGAACGGTGTACTACCATGACAAAGATTTAACATCACGAAAGCATAAGCCTCGGGTCTCTCTTTTTTCTTTTTTTTTTTCTCATTCTCTCTTTTTTTCTTCTTCTTCTTTTTACACTCATTCGCGTAGGGGCTACGAAAACGTTTTACGCTCGACCGGCTATGCCAGTAACACACCACCAGTGGTGACTATGATGGTCGTGACGAACACGATGGTAGTCCAAGCACCAACCAACAGCAGCAACGGAATCAACAGCAGTAGCAACAGCAGCAGCCCCAATCTCGAAGGGTGCTGATCTTGAAAACTCGTAAAGCCAAATGAAATTCACGCTCTAATCCGACAGATGATTAAAGCTTGCTTTACTGCCGACGTATCGGCGAACGACTTGATGCAGGGTGCGATCGGAATTTTCATGTATGTGTAACGTATAAGTAACGTGTGCTTGCGCGATCGCGAATAAGATCGTTATCGGGATCTGTACTTAAAGTTTGAAAAAAGATAAAAGAAAAGAAAATTAAAATTAATTCTTATACGTGATCGAACTTACGGTAGGATCTTTGAAATTAATCAAGAAAAAAAAAAAGCAGGTACCATACAAACGCTGTGCATCATTTCTGGGATATCTTTTGTCGTGATTGGAATATTCGTGTACGTTTGCGCGTGTGAATTGAGATCGTTATCGTTGAAGTTCAAAATTAAAGAAAAAGAACAAAAAAAAAATATTATTAAACGTTAATGATTAATCGACGAATGTTGGGAAATCGTCGAGATGAAAGGGTTAAAGAAAAGCGGGGAAACGTATGAACGATTTAAAGCTATATGAAATTTCTTTTGGAAGAGGTTAGAGTTCTATTCGCGTTCGGGTTCTAGGTTATTCTCGTTCAACCTTAAGGGATATGAATTTTCAAAGAGACTCTCGGCAAATGCGATGATCGTGGAACGTAAAGCACGAAACTGCAGGTAAGTTGGCTATCTTCTCTCGACACTCTCGGTGTACCAAGGCTTTATGCGAGGTCGGCAGTAAACACGAATTAATTTCAATCGTTCTATGCGCGGAGATACGACGAGGATGAACGGGATGACGAAGGAGGGGAAAGGGAGAAAGGCGCAGAGAGAGAGAGAGAGAGAGAGAGAGAGAGAGAGAAGGAAAAGGAGCAAGAGAAGGAAGAGGAGAAGGGAAGGTGAACCCGGAGGAGGAAAACACGTTTGATACCTCCTCCCAACTATGTGCAAGTGTATATACTAGCATAGGAGGTACTATACGTATGTATATACGATACACAAAAGCATGCGCTCGAGGGGAGGCCAAACATAAAACAATAATGGCGAAACATAAACGACAGAGCACTTAACACTTGGCACTTAAACAACTGGCAAATTGCTCCCTTGTCAGTCTGGCCTTAACGGAGAATTTAGGTGGCGGAACTTGACGAACGAGCTACCCTGATCTCTCACCACCTCTTCATCCTCCTCTTCCTCCTTCTTCTGCGGCGACAAAGAGAGAGAGTAAGAGAGAGAGAGAGAGAGAGAGACATACAAAGAATTTTGATCCTAAAATATGATAAAATTTACGGACTATTACTCTAACGATCAACCAGGGTTCACAATCTTCTATATTGAAAGGTTCGTGGATTAAAAAAGAGCATCGAGCTAAGAAAAAATTCATAGAATTCGAGAGAGGGTCAATTTCCCATAGAGCAATAGAAAGAAAGAGAGAGAGAGAGAGAGAGAGAGAGAGAGAGAGAGAAATCTGTAGAAATCTGTCCCGATAAATTTCGGTCTTTCATAAGACGTAATGAAAGTCAAATAGTGGTTTGGCACCCCGCGTGCTTTAAAACGATACGAGAAGAAGGAGTGTAAAAAGAGGGAGGGAGGGGAGGTACGGGGGGTTTACGGGCATATGGCGATGCATTGGCGACCCTAAGGGCATACTACCGTAGCTTAGATCGTCCTTACACCCTCTCTCTTGTTACCGCTAGTAGCGATATATATATATATATATATATATATATATATATATATAGAGAGAGAGAGAGAGAGAGAGAGAGAGAGAGAGACGATTTCAGCAGTGGCGAGAGGAGAGAAGAGGCTTTTTAATTCCGCGATATCCCCATAAAATATTCGCCATAACGGTTAAAAGTAGATGGATACTAAGCCGTGATTTGCGAGCGAACGATATTGCATTGTGCAGCGTCTTAGGATATCCTATTACTATCTCTCTCGCACGCTCTATACGACTATTTACCGACAGTAGTCGTTACGAACGTTTTACTTCTCTCTTTCCCTCCCTTCCTCTCTCTCTCTCTCCTTTTCTATCTCTTTTCTTTCCTTTTTCGTTTTCCAACGATGAAAGAGATTTCGAAGGAGGGCCAAAACTAGCGAGTATCTTGTAGAGGGTGAAAGACACCCTTATCCGAGACCAAACCATTCCACGAGCTTAAATGTCTCTCTCTCTCTCTCTCTCTCTCTCTCTCTCTCTCTCTCACTCTCTCTCTCTCTGTGTCTTTCTCTTTCTGGCTGTACGAAACGCGAAACTTGAAAAGAAAGAGAAAAAGAAGAGAAATAAGAAGAAAAAGAGATTCGTACGGAACAAACGGCGTATTCTCGGATTACGGAAAGCGCGAAACTCGCTTTTGCCGAGCAACTGTACAAACAAGCTTGGATGCCGTCGACCGAGTTATTATTTGAAAAGACGACGACGATGAACCCGACGACTAACGCGACCCCGACGACATCGATTTCTTTCATTTCACGGGGAACAATTATTGAACATTAACGATAATGTTTGTAGTTTAACATTAATACAGTTTATTCTAATACGGAGATATAATTTTATATTTGTATTTGATCGTCGGATTTTTATTGCACACGAAAATTTTATCTTAAAAAAAAAATATATATATATATATATATACATATAAAAGAAAATAAAATATTATTATTAACGTAAACGATATCCACGAGGTTGGCTCGATGTTATTATATCGTATAAGGTATAAACGACGAGGTGTGGTCTATACAAAGTTCGATAAAAAGAATCGGGGTTTATCGAGAAGAGGTCTCGTAAAAATCGGAAAGCGTTCCTAGCTTGTGCGATATAGACTCGAATCTTTCATCGTCGTTATCGAGGATGGACCATTGAAAGAAGAAGAGACAAAGACAGAAACAAAGAGAAAGACAAAGGCAGGGAGAGAGAGAGAGAGAGAGAGAGAGAGAGAGAGAGAGAGAGATAGGTGAAAAGGGTAAGAGATGTATCACGGACGAGTCAAGGGGCCCATATAACGTCGACGAAGCGGTCATTATGCGATGGACGTGAAATGGCACAAAATCGTTCGGGAAGAGAAACGAACGCGAGACGGATAAACCGTTTTCCAGACGCGCATTACGCGAGAGCTTCCGCCAGAGGCCTTTCGAACGAGGAAATAAAACAAACTTCTCTTGGCTCCCTTCTCTCTCAACCGATGTAAACTCGAGAAAGAGAAAGAGAGAAAGGGAGAGAAAGAGAGAGATGGAGAGACAGACCAACACGCTATACGGTCCGACTTTGTACGGGCGTATACAGGTCCGATAAATGCACGAGATAACGGTACGAAGGTATATCATTATCTTGTATGTTGGTAAAACCTTCTCTGCCTCCAAGCTCTCTCTCCGTCTCTCTCTCTCTCTCTCTCTCTCTCTCTCTCTCTCTCTCTCTCTTTCTCACTTCGTCTTGTCTCTATACTTTTCTCTGTTTGTTTCTCTCTTTCTCTTCCTCTCTCTCTCTCTCTCTCTCTCTCTCTCTCTTTCTCTCTCTCTCTCTCTGTCTGTGCCTCTTTCTCTCCCTCTCTCTCTCTCTCTCTCTCTCTCTTTCTCTCTTTCTTTATCTTTGTCTCATACGTCGCACACTATTCGTGTACGTAACGGCTGGACGAAAGGGGGAAAGTACCCGTGAATTTTTAATTTTTATGCTCTCGGGGATACGAGAAAGGACAAATCCATTCCGCCGGAAGATTCGATGGAACGATAGGAGAAAGAGTATAAGATAGAATATGATAGAAGGAAGAAAAGAGAGAGAGACAGTGAGAGACAGTGAGAGAAAGAGAGAGAGAGAGAGAGAGAGAGAGAGAGAGAGAGAGAGAGAAAGAGAGAGAGAGAAAGAGAGAGAGAGAGAGAGAGAGGGAGGGAGAGAAAAGAGAAAGACTGTGGTAATCCTCGTTTGGGACGAAATTGCGACTTGCTCGTAATTTAGTTTGAAACTTTTAGTACGACAGAGAGCCTGGCTCAGCGGGTATCTCTCGACATTCCGCGAAGAAAAGTTTTCCTCGTGTACGATCATCGTGAAAAATAATAAAAAAGAAGAAAAATAAATAAAAAAAAAGGATGAATAAGAAGAAATGAGAGAGAGAGAGAGAGAGAGAGAGAGAGAGAGAGAGAGACAGACAGAAAGAGATAGAAAGATATTACAAATAAAAAAGAAACAAGAAGAAATTATAATTTCTTCTGTAATTATAAAAATCGATTGGAAAAGGGAGAGAGAGAGAGAGAGAGAGAGAGAGAGAGAGAGAACGTTGCCCGATTTGTCTAATCATCCTGACAAAGTGACTTTTATTTTTAGATAGTACTATCTTTGGGTGACATTTTCAACGAAACGACACGGTAACTCCTTGGCTATCGAGTTCTACGATCGATGGTTCTGGATGAGTGACGAGAGACGGATCGTCTTGTCGAGATACCACACGGGGGTGGGCTTAAAACGAGTATTTATGTGCGTAAACGAAGGGAAGAGTTAACACTATTTCTCTCTTTCTCTCTTGCCCCGGCGAGAAAATAAATAACGTGATATATCTGCGTGAAAATCTTTCCCCCGTCAGCTTTAGAGATTAACAGACCGACCTATCTCTTTCTAACTTTTAAAAGATTTCAAATGAACAAAGAGGACAAGAAAAACTACGACTACCTAAAATTAGTCACGTTTGATTCTTCTTCCCCCAAGAAGAATTTATTTGTGAAATATAATTACTTTTTACTCTTAAATGTCAAAAAGAGAAAAGAAACTAAAATGTGTGTGTGTGTGTGTGTGTTGTGTGTGTGTGTGTGTACATATCTTTCGATGAGAATAGCTTCATAAATTTTTGTTAAATCGAATTGGCACGAAATTATTTCCAATCCCGTTTATATAAAAACGAGTAAGTGCAGATAGGTATATAGGTAATATAGATATGTACGTACGTAATAATATCGTATCGAGAAATAAAGAAAAGATGCCCATTAGTAAAAGTTATCCAAAGCACTTAGCACTCAAACAAGCTCGATCGAGTATCATGCAATGAACATTTGTTTTTTTTTTTTTTTTCAATGATCTCTCATGCACATTAGCCAGCCAATAAGCGAATTTTTTCCATCTCGTGTAAGCATTAATGCACGAGACAGACCATCGTTAAGGGTCAGCCTTTTAAACTTTATTACCTCTCACAGAGTGCAATTTTATTCTTTTGCATCGACGATTGTATCTATTGAGAAAGAAAGAGAGAGAAAGAAAGATAGAGAGATAGAGAGAGAGAGAGAGAGAGAGAGAGAGAGAGAAAGGGAGAGAGAATGAGAGAAAGAAAAGAGAGAGAGAGAGAGAGAGAGAGAGACCAAATTTCAAAAAAAAAGTCTTAACCAAATTTCAAATAAAAGAATAAAATAAATTTTCGAAAATTTTAAAGTCGAATGCATCCGAACGAGATATCTCGACAGAAAATGGAAGATTAATTGGTTCAGACGCCGATATTAGCCATTTCGCCAGTGTGCACCACAGGACGTAACTCAATTAGTCTCATTAAATCGTTAAAGTCGTCAGCAAAAAATTCTCGCGAGGGTTCAAGGGCGCTGGTAACGAGCAATATAGAAAGAGAGAGAGAGAGAGAGAGAGAGAGAGAGAGAGAGAGAAAGGGTAGGGTAATTTACTTGGTGTAGATTGATCATGGCAACTCTGATGCTTCCCTTTCGTTGCATTTTTTTCAAAACGACCAAGTCGATTTCTATTTTCATTATTAAATTCTTTTTATTTATATTTCATGCAGAAAATGATGAACTTTTTTCGCGATATTAATGAAGGAAAAAGAAGTGATTAATAAAAAATTAAAAAAAAAAAAAAAGAAAGAAACCGATAGATCGACTTTTCTCTTTTTATCGCCAATGTGGCATTGATATTAATTAGAAGAAAGGTGCCGCTGGATAAGATCGTAGAACAGAGAGAGAGAGAGAGAGAGAGAGAGGAGAAAAGGGGAACGACTGTGGCTTTCCCTTCGAGCATGGTTTCCCCTTATAACAGAATCAGTGAAAAAGACTACCTTCTCGACGAAGGAAGGACGATATTAATTACGTCTCCGTAATGAGGAGACAAGGTTCATCCTTTTTTCTTTTTCTTTTTTATTTTCCTGACGCTTATTCCCCGGATTAATTACGAGAAGAAGTGAAGAGAAGAGAAGAGGAGAGAGGAGAACGAATTCCAAGTGATCTCTCGATATTGTCTCTATCTTGTAAACAATAAAGCTATTTTCTTTGATCTATCGACGATAATTGTCGATGGGAACCGATTATCGCATTTATTCATTGACGTTGACGTTTCGTTAACAACAAAAAATAATTATTATTATTCCCACGAAGTAATTGTCATTCTTACGAGATAGCTTAGATTTTATCATAGATTTTTTAGTCGACGATAAGTAGATCGCAGAATAAAAAAAACTACGGAGAACGATGATAAAATAAATAAATTTTATAAACGATCTATTTAATATCAAGCGCAATAAGAAAGAAAGGGATAAAGTGAGAAAGAGAGAGAGAGAGATGTCTAATTAATCAATTGATAGTAGTAAAAAGTAAAATAAGAGGACAATACTATAGTTAACCTTCTTAGAGGTAACATTTAGAAGAAGAAGGAAGAGGACGGATAGGCAAAAGAGACGGCCTGCTCTAAAGGTATCGTGACAAATCGTCGATCAGATTAGAAGATCCGACCGGATGAACGTATGTGTGAGTCTGTGTCCTCTTGTTTGTGGTTCCGTATGTCTGTGTGTGTCTATGTGTGTAGGTAAAGGAACCACAGTGTAAAAAGACACCTGCGTCGAGTCCCACAACGATGCAGATCTAATAAAATACGCTCGATGGTTCGTGCTGCTCGCGAGACCGGCAAACCGGTCGTAATGGTGATTTAATTTCTCGCACGAAAGAGAGAGAGAGAGAGAGAGAGAGAGAGAGACAGAGAGAGAGAAAGACAAAGAGAGATTGAAATCATCGATGTCGTGCGTTTTAGGTGAAGTCCTTAATGGGCACTTGACATACAAAGCATGATAAAAAAAAAAAAAAAAAAAAAGAAAAAGAAGAAAAAAAGCAATGGGGCTGTTAGTGAATTGTTCACTTTCACCTGCATCTCGCAACCGCAATGGCGACGACAAATATGCGACGAAATGCTCGACACCTTTTGTCCTATGAAATTAGTATCCCGCTGTGAGTACTGCCACGGCAGACCGTGAAGATCGCTATCTTTGGAAAATTAATGTTACCGTGTATAGGGCTTTTATTAATTTAAGGGTTTTATCAAGTACGTGACATTTGGTGCGCTCCGTCATCGTTGAGATTTCGTCGTTGATTTTTGTCCTCCTTTTTTTGTTACTTTACATCGTTGGTACTCTCCTAACGCACGTTAGACATGACTTTTTCTTTTTTTTTTTTTTTATCGCGTACGCGCATTTACAAAGGCCCTTGATTACTTATCTAATTGTGGAACAAAACGAAGTTATCGATCATTTCGTTACGAGGCTCTGGTAGTCACGTAAACTCATAAATCATAACTTGGAAATATACAAATGCAAATATATTTCATTTACGTTTTGTTCTAATTCTAATCGATATTGAAAAAGTAAAAAAAGGAATAAATAAATAAATGTATAAATAAATAAATAAATAAATAAAACAAGATAAATAATCTAACGACACGTTCGCGTTCGATATGCTGATATTTTGTAGAGATTGCTTGGCGAATGTACGGTGAGGAGGAAAGTAAAACGAAAGAGAAAGAAAAAATGGAAAAAGAGTAAATAAAAAAAAAAAAAAAAGAAAGCAAAAAGGGAGAGGAAAAAATATAACTGGCAGAGAGAAGAAGGGGGATGTACTACTACTACTACTACCGTAGATAGCGAAAACTCGTTCCGGGAGAAAAGTGATTATGAGTGATACGCGGCAATATCCACCCTAGCCATCGGCCAGAAATTCACTTGCCGTGGAAATTAAAAACAGTCATCCAGAGGCGGGCCCGTTAATGGCGAGCATCGTTCATGTCAATATGGGCCATTGCCTGTATTACCATATTCCGTTTAGTAAAAAGCTTCACTGTGTATATTCCAATGTTACAGTAGTATCGCTTATAAATACCGGCAATTACAAAGCAGGGAGAGCCTTCCTTCCTTCCTATCCGTATCGTCCTCTTCCTCACGGGAGTAAAATGGAAACTCGATTATATATCGTTGTCCCTCTCCTCCTCCTCCTCCTCTTCGTCCTCCTCCTATTCCACCACCCATTTCTCTTTTTTCTCATCCTCCGGCAATCGCGTTAACGCTCGACTTTCTTCCCTCCCAATCGTGTATTTTCTCTTTCTAACTTTCACCATCGTTTGTAACGATTTAGAGGACTCTCTCTCTCTCTCTCTCTCTCTCTCTCTCTCTCTCTCTCTCTCTATTTATCTTCCCATGAAAGAGAATAGGAAAGTAAAATAAAATCGAAGATTAGTTACGAAATTGATTTCTACGAGAGTATTCACGTTAATATCGACGTCGATTATTCTTTCGTAGTGCGAACAATATGAGGAATAGGTGGTAGGAAGGGGGAGTAGTGGGAGGGAGGGGTGGTGGAAGAGTGAATGGTAAAGAGGGAAATTGTATGACATTTATATTATTATCGTTAATATTATAACATCGATCGTTACTTCTACTTCCATCGTTCACGTATGTATATTTATTCTCGAGTAATATCGAGTGTATACGTCGAGTAGTAGACGAATTCGTCGGTCTCGAGGAGACAACAGAACGCTCTCTACAATGAAGAGAAACCGGCACGTGCAGCCTCAAGACTTCCGATCAATTAACTCTACTTTCGATTCGCGCGGCCTGTTCTCAACCTACGGCTCTTCCACTCGTTAGCCATGTAACTACCCTATCCCCAGTCTTTTTTCACCATTCTTCCCTTCTTCACCCCTACTCTCTCTCTCTCTCTCTCTTTCTCTCTTTTTGTCTCTCTGTTACTCTATTACTCTGTTACTCTTTCCATTGCTTTCTTTCATTCATCCCTCCACGCTCCTCTCTCTCTCTCTCTCTATATATATATATATATATATATATATATATATATATATATATATATATATGGAAAAAGGATCGAAGCATATTGACGCGAACGATGGCGTTCGAGCGTATCACTATACGCGTACTCATAGAGAGTAGTACTCGAGGGATGTAATAGTAAATATTAAAGTGCGTCACGAAGTCGTTGAATTTCCTTAATGGTTGTCGTGCCGATCGACAGAGTGTTGTATGTTATACGACTACGTACGTACGTATGTATATATGTATGTATATATGTATGTAGCAGCCATGACAAATAATATATCGTTAAGGGTAAAAAGGGATCATGGGAAACGTACTCGAGCTACTCGTACGACGTACATATCTTTCGAGTGTTCTCTTACCACGTCGAATCCACGCTTCTATTAAAGTAGAATCGACAAATTACCACGCGTGATACGTTTAAGGACTAAAAGAATACAAATATGATTCCCATCGGTTTTAGTAGCTCGATATAATAATATATATTTATTTAAAAAAAAAAAAAAAAAAAAAAAAAAAGACGTATCAAATACAACATTCGAAAGATCATCTTGTTTGAAATCAATGATAATTTTAAAAACAATAATACCTTCATATATCGAAAATCAATGTTACATGTATGTAACCGAATAAAAATTAAAAAAAAAAAAAAAAAGAATTAACTTTACAACAGTCTTATAACGCTTTTATAAACGATGTTGGTTCTAATTAATAATTACCGAATGTATTACGTATCAATCATTACATTTTTGCTTTACTTCCTCTTCTTTTTCTTTTTTTCTTTTTAGATGATATTACATCAAATTTAAGCCATAATGAACTTTTAAGGGTTTTAATCAACGTATACCTATTATAACGTCTGGTATACGATATTGGTTTAAAAGGTACATTGAAAAGGTTCTTTAAGTGATACGGTACAGCCAAAAGAAAATGAACGGTTATCGTTGGGAATGACTAAGTGCCGTATTGAACGCGAACCGACGCGTGTAAGCCACGGAAGCACGCAGGTATATACACGCGTGCCGAGTACTTTAATAATAGAGCATACGTTTCACACCGCCGTGCTTGGTTCGAATAAACTTTACAAAATATCACACGAAGGGGGAAGGGGAGGAGCGAGGGTTGGGGTTCGGGGATGAGGAAGGGGCAAGGGAGGGCAAGGGGTGGGGTGGGACGAGGGGGATAGCGAAAAGAGGCCCCAGACTCTTTTACTCCTCCTCTTTCTCTTTATTTCTAGCTTCCTCGACGGCCTCAATAAATGAATCAGAAAATAGCGGCGGGAGCTTCCCACACGTGTCGGGTCACGTGTTAGATAATTAGATATTCTTTAGACTGTGCATTAGGTCGCACTCTGTATTCCATTAAGACACGTCGAATCTTCCCTTCTCACACCCTCCGAACCGTGATACCGGACAACCAAGAATTTTCTCAAAAGGCAGACACAGAACCGTCTGTCTGTCTCTGTTTCTTTTTATTAATGTTATATTTAATCGTCGATAGATCTAACGGCCGAATAGCGTGCGGAAACGTTTGCGTCAAGCAGATTCGTCTTTACGATCAGAAATCTCTCTCTCTCTCTCTCTCTCTCTCTCTTCTTTTTCTCTTTCTCTTTCTCTTTCTATTTCCGTCTAGCAGGATGATAATCAAGAATACATATTGTAATCTTTGAATCGAGTTTTGAATTTATGATCCTAGTTGGTTATAAAATACTATTTTGTAATGCATCGTCGTGAGTCGTTAGACACGAGCACGACGACGACGACGACGACAACGACAACGACGACAAGTGTGACTCCTAGATTAATGTATTCCGGCTTTTACATTTCATTGGCTTACCAATACTATCTACTGTTGGTGTTACGTTTCGAAGACTCCCGTTCGACTTGTTCGTTTGCTTGCTAGTTTGCTTGCTCGCTCTCTCACTCACACGCTCGTTCGCTTTTGCTCGCGCGTTTACACGCACATAAATGGAGGCGTTAAACCGACTGCCTGACAACTCTGATAATTGCCTTGCACGTAAAATCCGTTACGAGGCTTGTTTGTCAGTTCCACCCGAACGTATATTATCGCGTCGTTGTTACTACGAGAATACCCACCACCATCACCACCACCACCACCTCCACTACCACCACCAACACCACCACCAACACCACCACCACTACCAGTACCACCACCCTTGAAAGCCCTTTAAACCGTCTTCCTCTACAATTCCTTCTCTCCCTCGGGAAACAAATTTGCCGTTCGAGCGTTCCGTCGTATTTCGTTTAACTTGGTCAATGTAACCAACTAAGAGGAAAATTATGCCTTGTTTCGAGACTCCAGATTTTACAATATCAAATATATTAATTAAATATTTACGTATCCACACGTATTTGATATTTTTCACACGTCAAACTATATAATATGTATAGGAAAAAAAGAAAAGAAAAGAAAAAGGAAGAAAGAAAAGAACTGATATACCAAACAAAACGCAATATATTTATTTAAAAATTATTATCAAATATCCATCTATTTTCTTTTTTCTTTCCTTTTTTTTTTGTTATACGAAATATTACATTCATCTATATATAAAACGTATTAAAAAAAAAGGAAAGAAAATATTACTGCACTATACGAAAGCTATAGATATAATTTACGAAATATTCCTGCTAATTTTACGATCAACACAAGGACTCCACTCTACCATTGCAAATCTTCCTACCTTTCTACGAACGTCTTATGAATATTTGATTAGAGAGGATTTCGTATTAAATGCTTTCTCACGCGCTCGTCGACCTCTACACATTGGCTACGATCGTAATTACTTCAATCTGCATAAAGGATAATACGAATTTATACACTTGTACATAGACTGTCACATATAATATATTATTGTATATTAGGTATGTACATATGTATATACATATGTATTTATGTATTTATATACACGTGTACTTTTACATACATATATATATACATATGTATGTATCTGTATATACATATATGCATATATTATATGTATATAGATAGTATATAAATGTAATATCCTGTGAGAGAGCGTTCAAACGTAATCGGCAATTATGTCGAGGTTATATACGGTGGACAAACTATTATGCGACAAAGGTAAGTACTTACACGCGCAGCTAATACGGAATCAAATAATTACCAATACGCGTAATAACGTAATGGTGATGCAACTAACACAAATTATGTATGACTTTTCCTTTCGTATTAACGAGTAATACTTTGATGCTCCTGCAACATTCAGTCGAGAAATTAATGTAAACACGTACGAGGTAGTTATGATACTAAATATACATGATTTACTGGGTCATCGTTAGTTTCAACCTTTCATAACGTTTATAAGGCACAACGTTTATTCGTTTGATAAACATAAGCGTTTATGAATAAGGAAGAGAGCAAAGAAAAAAAGTAGAGAGTAAAGACCACAAGAAAAAACGTCGATAATCATTGAGAAAAACTTACGTAGGATATAATCGACGAGCTATCGCGAACTAGCCACGTGGCTTTAATGTGAACCAGAATGAGAGGGGTGATGCCAGTTGAATTGGAAATCGAATCGAATCGAATTGAATCGAATCGGGAGAATCGGCTGTTGAGTAAACGGACGTTTAAATAGGTTTGCATGCAACAATTTAAATGATTACACACTCACACACATAAACAATGAGAGAGAGAGAGAGAGAGAGAGAGAGAGAGAGAGAGAGAGAAATGGAAAGAAAGAAATGAGAATACTTTCTTTGGATGTACTCATAACCAATTAAAAATAAAAATAAAAATACAAATAAAAAATAATAAATCAAAAACAAACTTATGAAGTGTTTTGTTATTCTCGACTAAAAGAATAAATCTGACCATATACGAGGGGAAGTTACCCGACGAAAAGATAAAAATCTGAGGTCGTGCTCCGATGGAAAAGGATATAACGGGTGAGGGTTAAAGAAGTGCGATGATATTAAGCGAAAAGAGAAAGAAAGTCACTGACAGAGACAGAGACAGAGATAGAAAAAGAGAAAGAGAGAGAAAGATCAACCTTTATTCTTTCTTCTCTTTCCCTCTTTCTCTCTCTCTCTCACTCTCTCTCTCTCTCTCTCTCTCTCCCTCTCTAACATCCTCGACCCCTTTCGCGTTCGTCGAAACGATGCCTACGAAGCCCCGAAGTGATTAAAAACAATTACCGTTTCTCGTCGCTGGCATCGGTGCTTCTCTCGCATCCCCCTTCCAAACCCTTTTCCCGTAATGAGCATCCTGTTTCTGGATAAGTAAAAGAGAAACGAGATGAACGTATAGAGAGGGAAGAGGATGAGAAAAAGTGGATAGAAAGAGAAAGAGAGAGAGAGAGAGAGAGAGAGAAACGAGGAGACAACAAGCGAGGCATAGGCCTACGGCTTATAGGTGGTTGGATATTCCAAAAGGGTGTAGAATGGGTGGGCAGAGGGGGTAGAAGAAGGAAGTTAGGGCCTCCTCCATCCCTCCGTTCAATGTCATTTCCCTGGAACATTTCTATGAAAATATTTCTCGGAGAGCTCATAGGTCGAGGGCTAGAAATTCACTGGAAATCCGAACGTAGAACGCGTATACATATATGTATATATATATATATATATATATATATATTACGCACGCATATATACATACATATGTACATATAGAAATATATGCAACCCGTACGCGTGCATGTGTATACGTTCGTGTATATATTTATTTCAGAACGTTCCCAACGATATTGATGCGATTGTGTGCGATTACGACACGTAAGAGAGGCAGACGCGAGAGGATCTCGACCCTCCGCCCTTAGTTGTCATAAGAGAGGGCGAATATATATATATATATATATATATATATCTTTCTCTCTCTCTTTCTTTCTCGCGTTAAATCACGAAATAACTTTTCTCCTTCTGCTAACGTTGAAAATACCGATTGTTGTTCGTATTATGCATATCCACGAACTATATCAATGTTATATAGAATAATATTACCAACAACAATAATGTTTCCATAATATTTAGGATAATACGAATGCCTTTAAATACCTTCGGGCGATTAGAAATATCAGGGTGTTAATTAAGGTTGATGATGTTGCTTGCTTGATCATGGTACGATATACATACATACATTCGTCTACGTTCAAATCGTAATAGTTCTCAACCACGAAGCTTTCCATAGCTACGCGAACTATCTATTCATTGTCGACAACTTCCGGGACGGGTGATCCCGACAAAAGGACAGAAAATGTATCTACGGTTATTCGCAGCAGGTGATGCAGCTGCTTTGGGCACCATTAAGCTACTACATACAAAACGAGAGACTTTGAATAAGGAACGAGAAGAGAGAGAGAGAGAGAGAGAGAGAGAGAGAGAGAGAGAGAAATAGAGATAGAGAAGTAGTTTGAATAATAGGAACTACAACATCGTTGTAAGGGAATAATAACGTAACGATGATATACCTAAATCGTTCGACCTTCTTCATCTCTCTCTCTCTCTCTCTCTCTCTCTCTCTCTCTCTCTCTCTCTTTCTCTCTCTTTCTCTCTTTCTCTCACGCACATGCACACATACATTCTCTTTCTGTTGCTCCTTCTTTTACCCTATTATTCTTCTCATTTACAATAGCATCAAGGAACGTGTCTCGACATAGAAAGAATAAAATCGTATGTATTCGATTCGATTTATCACACATAATAGCAGAGACTCATACATACAAACAAACATTAAACATGTATATATAGTAAATCGAAGATGTTTATTAACGTAGTCCCGTCTGCATAACGTTTCGTTACGGTTAATTAATGACTTGGAAGAATGCTGCGAAAAATTCGATAACGTTATTCATACCTTCATAGAAATGTAAAGCCACATAGAATATGAAAGTGTATACGCGTGTGCGTATAAATGCGTGGCGTGTATATACCTTGCGTTGCGAAGTAATACACGTTCGTATCGAATCGGCAGCTTGTATCACGAGCTCTCATGAATGCATTGAATTTTCCAACGATCATATACACGTATGTACATACACGCGTACGCACACCAGCAGCAGCAGCAGCAGCAGCACAGTAGCATCAGCAGCAGTAGCAGCAAACAGAAAGACATACGCATGGTACGTTTTACGCGAACAGGAGAAAATTCGATACTTTCCATTAAACCGCGATGGAAAACAAAGTTTGCTCGTCGTCGACGTTTCGCGTTAAACTTGCCTCGCTTACATCGTAACGTTACTGAAACGATAGAACAACCGAGCTTTACAGTGCAGCCGATTGTAAAAGGTATGGAAAGAAGGAAAGGGAAGAAGAGAGAAAGAAAAGAGACAGGAAGAGAGAGAGAGAGAGAGAGAGAGAGAGAGAGAGAGAGAGAATGGGCGAAATTGCGGAAGCGTTTCTTGCGTGGTACGCGTCGAGGAGAAACGCACGTAGACGCGTCAATTTTAAAACGGGACGACCACAAAGGGAATGCGAGATAAAAAAGGAGTTACGGAAAAACGCGCACGTAAAACTCGAGCAAGGGTCTCCCAAGAGAAAAAGAGAGAGAGAGAGAGAGAGAGAGAGAGAGAGAGAAGAGGGAAAAAGAGAGAGAGAGAGAGAAGAGGAAAAAAAAGAGAGAGAGAGAGAGAGAGAAGAAGAAGCTTTGTTTCTCATCTTTACAACGTAGGGCTTTAATTCATTTTTTCCACCACTGCTCGCGTAATTCTTTCTCCATTTAACGAAAAAAACGTGCAATCTTCTCTCTCTCTCTCTCTCTCTCTCTCTCTCTCTCTCTTTCTCATCCTCTTTCGTCCTTTCTTTCTTTCTTTCTCTTTTCAACCTTTCAGAGCCCGAGACGCAAGAAGAATCTCTCAGACTCCCAACGAGAGTCGTCGTCGTCGTCGTCGTCGTCGTCGAGGTTCTTCTTTTCAATTTTCAGAACAGTCCATCGAATCGTTTCCTGAACTTAATCAATCGCACTTGGCGCAATTGAATTTCTCCTTTAACGAGACTCGAATTCGCGGAGATTAAAATCGGTTTTGCCGAAACTACGAAGGACCAGTCGGTTAGTCATTTCTTTCTCCCTTTCCCCTTCTCTCTCTCTCTCTCTCTCTCTCTCTCTCTCTCTCTCTCTTTATTTATCCCTTCATCTCTTTCTCTCTGTCTGATCCTGCATCGTATTTCCGGCCGACGACGTCGCCCCCGCAATATCGTAAGTAATTAAGCAATTTGCCTACAGATGGAGTTTTTAGCCAGAGCATTTCACGCTTACTGCCACTTCAACTTTCACTCTCTCTCTCTCTCTCTCTCTCTCTCTCTCTCTCTCTCTCTTTCGTCCGTATACTCTCTCTCATCACTATGCATAACCGCATTGCTCCTATATTAAAGCGTGGAGGAAACCGTGCCGCTAAAATGCTCGCGTGATTAAAAATGCTGTCGCGGAAATTCCAACATCCACAGAATGTCAGACACGAATTGGTATTGGTGGTGTTGGTTTGCTGGCCAACGGAAGGGTTGGAACCTTCCAGCCCTTTTGCAACGAGTTCTCGCACGTCGACGACAACCTGTCGCACTCACATTCGTATACACCCTTAAAACCTTTCTCTCTCTTTCTCTTTACCCATTCGCACAATTAATCACCACGGAACATTTTGAATACAATTTTCAAGATGTTCTTCTTCGATTTCATTGACAGTTCATCGTATCTCTTTTTCTTTAGAATTTACACGATACAAATTTCAAGAATATATCTTTGCTAGAATAAATATTCTATGCGTAAATTGTAAATTATCTCTATTATCATAATTTATTGTTAATGTTAATTTTTACAAAGAACGCCTTTGATAATTAACCCACTGTGATGATATCTTTTCGTGATCTTTATCGTGACAATCGCCCTCTCTCTCTCTCTCTCTCTCTCTCTCTCTCTCTCTCTCTCTCTCTCTCTACTTCAATTCACAACATATAACATAGATAGTAAGCATATAACAGTTCGCAGAGAACATTTGTTGTATTTTGCCAACCCTAAATTGATCTCTATCAGTAATGTTTCGTTTATTTTTCTTTTATTGTCTTTTTTTTTATGGGACACCATTTACGGCAATAGTAAAATACACATACCAGGAAGCTTGTTAGACCACACCTGACGTTTTTCCATCGTTAGAGAACTTTCAACCCTTTTTTAAAAAAGAAAGAGAAAGAGAAAGAGAAAGAGAGAAAGAGAGAGAGCGAGAGAGAGAGAGAGAAAGGAAGAGAGAAAGAAAAAAAATAAGAAGGAAAACAAAAGACAGAATGAAAAAACTTCCTTGGGAAGAATTCAAATCGGTTTAAATCGATTAAAGTAAAGGACGAAGAACGGCGGTGGTAGGTAGGTAGACGGGGAAGAATATTGCGAGAGACTTTTGAAGGAGTAACAGGCTAACCCTCATTTCTTAGCTACGACGATGTTGAAAGGAGAAAGGATGGTTACGGAGAGGGGTTAAAAACCGGTAGAAGAACTTTTTCATCCAACCTGTCGTAGCGCAGTTAGCGTTGAACCACCGGAGCCCTTTTAAGCCTGGCTACAAAACGTTGCTTTATATCCATAGGGTGTGCCTTTTCCTCGGCTATCTGAATCTTTATGGGGTAGCCTTAACTACGAGGGTAAATAGTAGACGACTAGTTCGTAATGCCGATGTCCGGATTGTCGTGACGCTTTTACCAACCCTCTCTTATTTCTTTTCTCTCTCTCTCTCTCTCTCTCTCTCTCTCTCTCTCTCTCTCTCTCTCTCTCTCTCTCTCTCTCTCTCTCTCTCTCTCTCTCTCCGTCTATACAGCATAGAAACTTGTATCGCTAAAAAAAAAAAAACGAGTGGACAAAGAGTCGCATGTAAATTGCATATAAATTTCGTTTGCATTTCTAACGCTTTGCACACACCGTTTCTCTAAAGATTTCATTCTAGTTATTCTAACGTTTCTATTATTACGTTTATTCAAAGACATTTTTGTTCTTTGCTACCCAGCTTGAAAGGACGTTACTCGTCGTTGTTCGTGATTGAATCTTCGTAGATAATTCGAAACTCGATTTTTTACCGTACACGCAGAGAGAGAGAGAGAGAGAGAGAGAGAGAGAGAGAGAGAGAGAGAGAGAGAGAGAGAGAGAGAAAGAGACGTTCTTCCTAATAAGCATAATTGTAATCCCCTAAGTTAATCTCAAGGAAACTCAGTTTCGTTCAATAGGGTCCGACTTTAAGAGATCAAAGGACGATATTTCAATGGAATCTCCGACATTGCCTTAGCGACAGAGTAACCTCATGTGTATCATCGTATCCCCCTTCTATCTAAAATTTATAATATCTGGTTATATGAAGGAAAAAGAAAAAGAAAAAGAAAAGAAAAATATCCAACGGACGACACAAAGGCGGAGCAGCTACTTCTTCATCGTACCGATGAAAATCTAATTTTCTATCAACGAAACATTTTCTTCGAAATATTAGATTTATCGGATATCGTTAATATGGAACGCAACGATAATAAATATTCATTTAACGAATATGAATTCTTAAATGACGTAATTATTGAAATATTCAATAACGACGTTATTATCGGAATATTAAAAATGAAATGATGTTAAATAATAGCTATGATGGACGCATCGATTTAAAATCTAAACGATGACCGAACGAGACACCAACATCAAATGCACGGAGGAGGATCAGAGAGAATACGATATAAACCGACTACCGTTTGCTCCTCTATAATTGTATATAACACGGTGATCCAGAATTCACGACATGTAGTACCTATATTCGTCCGTGAATATATATACATGTGCATATATATATATATATATATATATATATATATATGCACACGCACACGCACACGCACACGCACACACGCACACACACACACACACATCAGGTCTAACTCCCATACGAGAGTTCCTAGAGTGCCGCCTACGGCTACGAAGCTATTCGATCTCTTCTCGCAAACGGAGGACATTCGCCAGCTTGGGCAAACAGACGTTTAATTTCCCATGCAAATATTACGTATACGGTGTAGACGCCTGTCATCGCTTGCGTACACACTTTTACTGACTTTGCCCCTCGGACTGACTGCATTAAACGTTTAGTTTCTTCCGTATTTCATACATACACACACACAAATAGTGAATGTACCAGTTTCGATATTGACCAAAATAAATGCTCTAAAAGAGAAAAATAAAATAAAATAAAATAAAAGATTATCAAAAAATTGGAAATTTTATAAATCCTCGGCCTTTGCAATACGTCGATAGAAACGATCTTGAGAAATGATTCGTCCCGATGAATATAAAATATTATGTATCTATTACGCGCGAGAGGTATGCATGCGTGTATATACATTTTCAGTAAGTTTCGAATATTTCCAAAATATATGCAAATCAGAAAAGAAGAAAAAAAAATAAAAGAGATAAAGATTTAAGATCTCGAAGATCCGCGAAGGATCTTTGAAAAGCTTTCGATAAAAATCATAGGGGAACGATTTATCAACGATGGAAACATAGTGTGACTTGCGAAACTAAAACGTATATCTGCAATATCTACATACCTACTCTTTTTACGGGAAATGCAAATCACCCTGTCAACCCATAACGCTTTCTCATACTAGTGTTGGAATAAATTGAGAAGGATGAGGAGGAGAACGACGAGTCGGAGAATCGAGAGAAGAAGATGACATTCAAATTCGGACCCCGGTGAAAATGACAAAAATATACATATGCTAGCTCACCCTTCATACATCACGCGTAATTGCCTGCTATTCAGATATCTCACGTGGAATTGAATCTCTCTCTCTCTCTCTCTCTCTCTCTCTCTCTCTCTGTCTCTGTCTCTCTCTTTCTTCGGTTACCAAACGAACTAAAATTTGTTTACGGGGAAAACAGAGACAGACCACTTTTCCAAACCCTCTCTTGAAAATATATCGAAGCGACGTGAGAATGATTTTCTCGTAATTTACGTGAATACCTAAGGGTAATAAATTTTACACAAATGTTCGTAACAAACGTAACTTAATCCATAATACAAAGTGAAATAAATCACGTATTCTTCAAATGACAATGTATTCTTTACAATGACAAACAAGGGAAAGGTTATTGGTTATTTCTTAAATAGATTTTACACATTTTCTTCTTTTTCTTTATTTTATCTTTTTTTTTGTCTCTCCTTACAACTCGTACAACAATATAATAAAATGCTACAAATCAAGTATTCCTATCAATTTCACGTAAATATATCTGCGTTTAGAAAACCCGAATAAGCCGTTATATATATATTGTTACATATATAGACGTGTCTTTTCGAGCATTAAATCCACGTTTTCAATAAATATCAAACCACGTGTCGACGATTCATTGAAAAGAAGAAAGAAGATCGAAAGAGAACAAAAGAAAAACTAGAAAAGATTCGTATATTCTTGTTTAACACGCTCGTCAATGTCGGATCAAGAGGTAAACTTAACTGACCACTGGTCAATTCCCACAGAATGGAGAAAGGTTGGAACGGTGGTGACCGGTCAAACAACAGTTCCGATCTCACTTTCTCTCTCTCTCTCTCTCTGTCTTTCTACCTATCTCTATCTATCTCCATCTTTGAACAATGTCGATCTAGCACGGTGAACACACACGGACAACGAGAATCGTCGGTGATCGACGTAGCACAACGCGATAAGCAGCCACGATGACGATGACGTTGACCACTAGGAAGGCTAAAGCTCGTGCGATTCTAAGCACCGTGAGACGAGTTCACTGCCGAGAACGTGTTCCGAGCTTGGTTTCTCTTGTCTTGACCGAGACGATTCGGGTATGGCTAATTGACGCTCGTCAATCCGCGGAACGAAGCATCAAAGGGGTTTTCGTACTAAAGGGTGCCACGAATGTATGTATGTACGTATGCATGTATGTATGTATGTACGTGTATGGATGTTTAAATATATATATATATATATATATATATATATATATATATATATATATGCACGTTATAGAGTATAGGTACCCATTATTACTACTACGTCTAACAATTCCTCTCTTCGTATTCTTTTACAAACGATCGACGAACGAAACGAGTGGCGAAACAAATTGGAACTTGGGAATTGGATGGCAACGACGTTTCGACACGTGGACGCTGTCCATCTTCATTTTATCGAGAAACGGAAGAAGAATTCTCTCGTTGGAAAGAAAGAGAGAAAGCGAGAGAGAGAGAGAGAGAGAGAGAGAGAGAGAGTGCGTACGGTCAATAGAAGGTAAGCAGAGGGTTCGTCCGACGAATTCGAATCGATCGATCGATTCGTTCCCAGGTGAAACACGAAGCCAGTTATTTACCCTTACCACCGGCCAAGAGAAACTCCGTCGTTTTCCTTTTCTACGATACTATTTTCTTCATCTTATTCGTTCGAATAGAACGAATGATAGAAAGAGAATATCTTCTGATAGGTTTCCAAAAGTACGATTTCTAAATTCTTTTCTTTCTACGACAGACATGTTCGTGGAAGGAGAAACGTCCAAATTGACGATGGAGAAGTCTCGTCTCGTAGTTCGGACTCGCCGTTCAAAAAGACGACGGCGAAGGGTACTACGACGGTATCGGCTTACCCCAATTTCACCCCAATCATTTTGAAACCCAAAACTCCCCGGTGTACGTATGTATGTATATATGTATGCATGTATGTATAAATGTATAAGCGTACGACGTCCCTTTTATCTTCTCGTGAATTCTCCTCTTTATACGTATGTTGATGATATTGATACGTCGCTGTAGAGAGAAAAAGAGAGAGAAAGAGTGAGGGAGAGAGAGAGAGAGAGAGAGAGAGAGAGAGAGAAACAAAAAAGAGGGAATCAAAAGTCGTACTGTCTTGTCCCTTTTGCTTCATACATTTAAGTATATATATATATATATATATATATATATATATATATATATATATATATAATACATGGATCGTACGTATCTATATGTATGAAAAAAGAGATAGAGATAAAGAGACAGACAGACAGACAGATAGAGAGAGAAAGAGAGAGAGAGAGAGAAGGCTTGACAAATCGCGAGACGTCAGAATTCTCGCGCGTCGATTTTTCACGTCGACCAAGAAACGGCCAAGAACGCCGAGAGGGAAGAGCGACGAGCCGTGCATTTTTCAAGCAGTCGAACGGAACGGAAAACGGCAGCGATAGAACGAACTACCATCTTTCTCTAACTTTCTATCTCTTCCTCTTTCCCTTTCTATTGAAAGGGAATGAAGAAAGGGGAGGGGAAGGGAAGAAATCGAGAGAAATCGTTGACGATTTCCTAAAACAGGCGCCTACTCGAGGATAATGCGATTGGTTGGTTGGTTGGTTGGCTGGCTGGCTGGCTGACTGGCTTTTCTATCCCGTCGTGACGACGATTTTCTCTTAGACTTTAGGACTCTCAATATCTTAGGTGGGCACGCGTGTGTTAGTTTCGTTAGAAGATCTAAAACGTTGACCTTTTTATCCGTTTATAATCCTATTTGATTTTGTCTACCCTATTCGATGCTCGTAACGCACGTTAATGGAATCGTAAATCAGCTGCAGTTCGCTCGAAAGAGAAAGAGATACGCACACAGACAAAGAGAGAGAGAGAGAGGGGGGGGGAGATTGAAAGAGAGTGAAAGAGATAGAGAAGAAAGAGATTTTTTGTTTTAAACTCGCAAAATACAAAGTTAAATTCCGAATAGTCTGTTACACCGGTCAAATAAAACGACATAACGCTCGTTAAAAGCTAGCCATAGATAACGACAGCTCTGTAATGTTATATATGTATGTATATATGTGTGCGTCGTGTGCGTGCAAGCGTGCGTGTGCGTACGTGTGTGTGTGTCTTTCGCTTCGGGATAGGAGTCGAGCGAGACCAAAAGAGAGAATCATTAGGGCGTTAAAATTTTAATTACGACTAGGAAACTTTTGATTCACGATACCGTCAACGTCCTACGCGAAGTTAATAGCATACGAAAATACGAAGTAAATAGTGAAAGGAGAAAACTAGAGGAAATAGAGAGATAGAGATAGATATACTACTAACGTGAGTAGTTGCAACCCCTACGCGTTTTTCCACGTAGATCATAAAACAAAACGAGATTATATGCGACTAGCTCTTTCGATTTCACTTACCAAGCGGACTACAACAACAAGAGAGAAAGAAATAAAGAGAGAGAGAAAGAGAGAGAGAGAGAGGGAGAGAGAGAGAAACAAAGAGAGGGAGAGAGAGAGAGAGGAGAGGAGAGACAGACAGAAAGTCGGGAAATGTAAATTAACGTCGAGTGCAGCCAGGTAATCACGTCGCAACGATAAAAAGGTGATAAACGAGCGGAGTGGCCCAGGAGCCAAGATGCTTATCGACTACGACTCCCTTTTCTCTTTCTCTCTCTCTCTCTCTCTCTCTCTTTCTCTCTCACTTTCACTCTTCCTCTCTTTTCTTTTTTTTTCGAGCCACCGAACCGGCCATAGAAAAATCCTGTTCGTGTTTATGTCACCGTTTCACCCTCTCGATGTTTGCACGGGCACGTCTGTGTCTCTTCTCTCTCTCTCTCTCTCTCTCTCTCTCTCTCTATTTATATATTTTTTTACGTGTACGTGTATGTTTCATGGGACGTTTTAAGCAGAGTAACGTGTAGGTGCTACGCATTGAGAACATCGACTCTAGGACACTGTCCCATAGAATGAGCTAAAGAGGTTTCATTTTCGGTTCGTTCCCCCTCCCCCTTCCCAAAAAAAAAAGAAAAAGAAAAAGAACAGAAAAAGAACAGGTCTTTCCACCACGAGTCCTCATACGATTTTTTTTCTTTCTTTCTTTCTTCCTATTTCTCTCTCTCTCTCTCTCTCTCTCTCTCTCTTCCCCTTCCGATACAACTTTTCGTCAATGTCATTGTGTCATTTTTAGTTCGACGCTCGAAACATACGATCCATGGGGTCGATCCTTTTATCCTTTCAACTACCTGGAGCGAATAAACGAATTGAATTCATCGTCTTGCTGTTGTCACTAGAATAAATCTTACGAGATTCTGTGAAATAAAACCAATGATTAATCGAATGATACATTATACATTGCGTGAATTCGAGTTAATCGTATTCAAATTAACATTGTCATCGAAATAAAAGAGAAGAAAAAAAAAAGGAAAAGAAGAAGAACCATGTTAATTGAAGAAGAAAGATAAAAAAGGAAAAGGTAAAAAGAAATAAAGAATAAAAAAAAAAAAAGGAAAGTAGTAGGAAGAAGTGTATCCCACGGTGTCGGCTACGATTAATTGAGTAGAGTGCCGTTTTTGCCACGCGTGAGGAAGAAACTATGATGAAGCTCAGGTAGAAAGAGTGTCGGTAGGCGTGCTATGGAATCGATGTTACTCGTTAATGAGAGAGGAGGGGGGGAGAGAAAGAGAGAACGGTGGTGGTCACACCACTAGCACAACCATTATTACCACCACTATTACCACCACTAACACCACCACCATCATTATCATCGTCATCGTCGGGCATTTCGTCATCACTACGATCACCAGGAACGCGTCACGCCATATCGGGTCAGTACTAAGTACGACGTTCTACCCCATCGTGAGAGTATCTCTCTTCCGAAACACCATAGAGACTATTCAGGAGGCATCAGTTTGTTAGAGAAAGAGAGAAAGAGAGGGGAAACATTTGAAGATTTTCGTGTATGTGCGAGGGACACGTGACTACTTTATAGCAACAACGACGTGGGACGTGTGACCACCACACATACACACAAACATATACACGCGAGCACGTACGTGTGTGTATATATATATATATGTATATATGTATATATATGTATATATGTATATATATATGTATATATATATATGTATATATATATATATATATATATATATATATATATATGCAAAAGGGAGAACGCTCATCTTTTGACCCCTTCGTACATACTCTAACCGTTCGTACTTTTCATTGGGTGCCGCAGGACCAAAGTTCCACGGTTTTCGTATCGAGCTCGCTCAATTGTCTCTTATTTACAACGAAAGTGCGTATTGTTTCACGCAGAGTCGAAACGTGGTTCCGAGAACCAAGCTTTTTCAATTTTCGCTTTTCTCTTTTTCACTTTGACGGGGGAGCCAGCTCGTGTGTGGTTTCCCTGCACGGAGACATTACAAAAACGCAATTTCCGGACAAATCGTTGTGGAGAAAGAAAAGGAGGTGGAGGAGAAGGAGGAGGATTTTTAACGTAACCGTGTTCCGCTCGTTCGTTTTCTTCTTCCGTCATTTTGATTGATAAATAAAAAATGAAAAATCGTTTCGACGATTAATTTCTTGAAACCTTAGAAATTTCGTTTTACTCGATCATTTAAAATTCCTTATGATAAGACTTAAATTGATTTTGATCAAACAGACTTCTTGATTACAATCGATAATGTTCCAACTCGTTGGATCTATATCTCGGTCTAATGTTAATTAGAAAAAAAAACACACAAAAAAGAAACATTTTCTATATCACATTAATCATTTACTACAGTAATACTAATGAACAGATAGATAGATCTAGGTTCGATTTCACGAACGACAGATATTATCGTCAATTACTCGGGACCATGAAGAAATCTTACGAAGTTACGCGTATACGATGCACTTATCCTTACTTCGTAAATGGATTCAAGATATAATGAAATTTCCATAGAATTACAACGTATACACGTAAACGATAATACGATAAGTATATACTACTGACAGGCAAAATATATATGTACGTATATATATATACACACACACACACACACACACACACACACACACACACACATATATATACACATCTATACGTACAAAGCTAAGTTCGTTGCAAAATCGTGACTTTAGAGTGTCGTGTTGTTTGAGACAGACGGAGATTTGAGAAATAAAAAGGAAAGAAAGAAAGAAAGATAGGGAAAGGGAAAGGGAAGAAACCAACTCGGAGTCTTTGAATTATATCTATCGTGGGTGCGGCCGAAAGAGAAAACTCAACGAAAGGAAGCACAATAAAATTAAAAAAAGAAGAAAAATAAAGAAAAAGAAATTACACAGAGTGATTTAAGAGTAAAGCTCGTCTCACGGATACACCTTTCTAATAAAGCGAACATAATGGTTGAACCTTGTAATGTCTCACGATGCATCGATCGTACTAATAGCGATCGATCGATCGCCACGGCAATTCGCCGATTGGCTATAAATCTTCACCTTCGTGTTGTCATTATACGTGCTTTTAACGTTCCACCTTCTTTCCTTTCTCCCCTCGCCCACCTTCCTCCCACCCTCTGCCTTTTTTCCCCTCTTCTTTTCGCTTTTCTTCCAATTTCGCACGAACAAAATTTATACGTCTAACTAAACTGAATATAACGAGTTCAATTTGACGAAATACAATACGAAAAAGTGATAAAGTTTGAAATCGATAAATTAATTGGCAAGTAGTTAACGTCCCTCGAATATTCCCTTCGAAAAATGTGAGATATACTATGCGCGTAGAACTATAGTTATTATTTTGCACTCATAAATAAAAAGAAAAAGAAAAAAATAGATAAAACTTCTAATCGTTGCAAGGTCAAAGAGCATAACCTCACTTACGATCTAAGACAGAAATGATCTGAGAACGAACAAAAAATAAATAAATAAGAAAATGATACGGATAAGAATGAAAAGTAAAAAGGTGACGAAAAAAGGATCTGTCGGTTTACCCAGGAAACGTTAACTCATTGAGTTTTCACCCTTCGAAAGGCCTACCAAGGAAGTATTTATTAGATTAGAATCTAAACGCCCCCAAAGGTCTAAAAGCGTATTTCCTTCGCCGTAGGTGGTTTCGTGACCCGACGAACGACCCCTTCGAAATCGGGCCACCCTACACAAACATCTCTCTCTTTATCTCTCTCTCTCTCTCTCTTTCTCTCTCTCTTAAAAGAGTCCTAGAAAATTAGCGAGTGCAACTTTATTAGCTTGTATCACGGAAGTGCGGAAAATTATTATATTTACTTCTTTCTTCATTTTTATTTTTATTTTCTTTACTCATGCCCCGCCCCGCCCCCCTCCCCCTAACAAGATTTCGATACCAAACGCGATAGAACGACGGCTATGCGTAATAAAACAATAATTACGCTTAATCACCGTCAAAATCAAATTTATCGTTTGCGAGAGCTGAATATCACACACGTTCACACACACACACACACACACACACACACACACACACACACACACACACACACACACAACACGCACGCTCGTGCGCGCGTCAAACCACTACATTTCCTTTCCTTTTTTTTTTCTTTTTTTCTATCTCTTTTTTTCTTTAATAGCCAATGATCGAGCCACGCGCGTTCCATCGTACGGATGATACAACGTTATGGGAAACGCGAGTACGCCAATAAATAAATAAATATATGTGTATATTTCGCCAAACGGAAATTGCTCGCAGATGTTGTACCGATATTCGACCGGTCCAGACGAGTATTTAATTCGATACACCAGACCAGCAACTACGAGTGCGTACGCGAAAATAAACGAAATTTATCG
>OU964971.1:2108384-2113384 GCA_918808275.2 Dolichovespula sylvestris | reverse complement strand
GTGGTTAAGCCTCTGATAATGATCTTCCCTTACCCCTTTCTGCCCAAGGGGGTTTATACAGTATGGTCTAAAAACGATTGTACTTACTCAGTCACCGTACCACGCGAGGTACGCGGGTAAAGCGCAAATGGCTCGAGGTCATCGCGAACAAGAGTTAACGATCGTTTTTCAAGGGTGTTCCGTAATCTTTTTCTCTTATTTCCTTATAGAAAAAGAAAGAACGTTTGTGCCTTCTTCATCGATCACTACACTCCTTACGAGTTTTTTTTTCATTCGCGTATTCTTTTGTGTTTTTCTTTACTCTCTCTCTCTCTCTCTCTCTCTCTCTCTCTCTCTCTCTCTCTCTCTCTCACTGTTTTTCTTTGATAAATTTCAAACGCGTGTTAACGACTATTATCAAGAGAAAAAGAGAGAAAGATATAAATAGAGAGAGAGAAAGAGAGAGAGAGAGAGAGAGAGAGAGAGAGAGAAAGTTTCCTACTTATAAATACTTTTTACTACAGAATAATTACTCACAAAGGTTGAAATCCTCTGTCGAAATAGAATTTGTTCTTTGACCTGAAAAAGAAATTAGCCCGAATGATCGCAAAATTCAACGTGGCTTGATTCAACAAAAGGAAAAGAAAAAGAAAAAGAAAAAAGAAAAAGCATTTTTGTTCCCCTTCGAACGTTAGTATTGCATACCGTCTTTGGCCAGTCGAGTTATTTCGTTATTAATTAATAACGGGTGTCAAAGATTAAATGAATTCCATCGAGATTGTCTCTCTCGTCTGACGTTAGTCGAAGCGTGAAGTGGGCGGTAACTCGGCAAATTTGTCATAAGCCTAACGATCCCCGTTATTAAAATGAACGTTTCACTGAGCTCACGTGATAATCCATTCGTGATAATAATAATAATAATAATAATAATAATAATAATAATAATAATAATAATAATAATAATAATAATAATAATAATAATAATAATAATAATAATAATAACAACAACAATAACAATAGCAATATCAATAACAATAATACTAATAATCTTAATAATAGCAATGATGATGATGATGATGATGATGATGATGACAACAATAATTGTGAATTTAAAGGAGGATACTCTTTTCTTTCTACAGTATTAAAAATTGAGTTCTTATAATTTTCTACAAAAAACAAAAGAATAAAATAGGGAGAGAAAGTGAGAGAAATAAAATAAAATAACATAAAATAAAATAAATAAAAAATAAATAAATAAAAAAAAGAGAAGTGGTGAAACGATTTTCAGAATCGACGATCGAAACACTCGAGCGACGGGATTCCATTAATTAAATATTCAAAATCGCCATTAATCCCAGGCCCAGGACGAGTATTTTCTCTCTTTATCTCTACCCCCCTCTCTCTCTCTCTCTCTCTCTCTCTCTTTCTCTCTCTCACTCTTTCTCTCTCATTCGAATGAACGAACGAACCGCGCCTCGTTTATCCCGAGCACCGCTTGAAATCAGCCTCAACGAATCCGACCGTTTCGGATCTCCGTGGCTTAGGCAAATGAAAGCCGCGCATGGTACTCGCATGCAAATACACTTTTATACCTAGCAAAAGCTTCCTCTCTCTCTCTCTCTCTTTCGTACACACACATACTCACACTCGCGCTCACTCACTCACTCATTTACTCACTCACTCTCCTCTCTTTCTCTGTATTACGAGTATTCTCGCTAATAAATTTTTCTACCGACGCGTCGGCCTCTCTCGGCGCGTGACTAATGACGACGAATTAACGTAAAAGAGAGTGAGAAAGAAAAAAATAAAAAAAAAAAAAAAAAAAAAAGAAAGAAACGATCAAAAATTGCTTTTGCAAACAAAATTGATGAACCATTTTTGTTCTTTATCCTTGAATATATTCTTTTCTATTATTATTATTATTATTATTATCATTATTATTATTATTATTATTATTATTATTACTTTTTTTTGTTGAAGAGTTTCGATGTAACATATATATGTATATATAAACGTGTATACGAAGGTGAGCCTTAAAAAAAGGGAAAGAAAGGAGCGTATGTTGTCAAAAAAAAAAGGAAAAGAAAAAAAAGGGAGAGGAAAAAAATGTCAAAGTCGTCATGATGCGTTAAGGATAAGTTTTCCCCGAGATGGCAATCGATCTTAGGAAGGTAAATTAGTTAGAATTAGAGAATGAGAGATAGAGATAGAGTGTGAAACGCACCTTGTACAATACCTGTTCACCACGGCTCATTCGAACACCCATTCAGATTCAAATGCGAAGTTAACGAACAAGGTGGTCTCGTAATAAATGACACGGGCAAAAAGTCGCGCACGCATTCTCCTCCCCCCAAGTTAATTATTCAGGCTAAGGGGGTTGTAAGCAGATTGGTCTCACCCTAAGCTCCCATCTCGGATACAAGCGAGGGTAGAGAAGAGGGAAGGTGGATGGTAAAAAGAGAAAAAGAGAGAGAGAGAGAGAGAGAGAGAGAGATGGTAGGAGAATGAATTCGACGGAGACTTTAAACCGCCCTTACTTAACTGACTGGTGTCTGTGATTAGAAACAGAAATATGCTAAACTCGATCCCAATTATCGAAGATTCCTCCTAAGCGAGAGGTATTACCAAGCCGATTGCAATTTTTCTTTTTCTTTTTTTCTTTTTTTGTTTTACTTAAACTACCAAAGCCGATTAAGATAAGTCCGAGATATCACGGAAGCAACACGACGATCTGATACGTCATTTATCGTTACCGACGAAGTCAATCGATTTCACTTTCATACTGAAGCTCGCGATTTTGATGGAAACTTGTCGCGTTTCATTTTCGGTAGAGAAGAAAAAATTTTCAGAAAGAAGAAGATGAAAAAAAAAAAAAAAAAGAAAAGACAAGAAGAAGAAGAGAAAGAAAACGCTCGTAAAAATCTGATTCGCCGTTAAAACTTTGGAATCGTGATTTGGCAAGATAAAGAAGAAGACGAAGAAAAAGAAACTATTTCTAATCCCAACGAGTAGACGATCAAAGTCCCCGTAGAGCAACGGCACGGAAATTCAATCGTCTGCAGCCAAGGACGGAAATTAATTCCACGTACGCGACAATAATTTTCGAAGAGAGAACGTCGACTTATCCTTTTCTCCTTCCTTCGTTCCTTCTTTCTTTCTTTCATTCTTTTCTTCCATTCTTTTCCTATCTTTTGGGAACGGGTTGGTTTCGAGTCAGAACACGAGAAAGTATGGAGGGATAGTGGAAAATCGTAAGAGAACATTGTCGTTAACTTTTACGAGGCCATTAACGTGTCCCTCTTCCGCTATTTCGAACACGGACTGGACACACTGTGACGTCACCATGAAAGAAGAGCAAAAGAAGAAAAAGAAAGTTAGAAAAAGAATTAGCGGAGAGAACCACGGCGGGTCAGGCAGTCTCCGTTCTCCTTCTCCTCGTTCTTTTCTCTCTCTCTCTCTCTCTCTCTCTCCCTCTCTCTCTCTCTCTCTCTCTCTCTCTCTCTCCTCCTTCTCTTTTTTCTCTTAGTTGTTCATGTCTCGTAAACCCACCAATAGTATTGCTACGAAACTCTGTTTCGATGGAAAGCCACCGACCGAGATAGAGTCTTTTATTTTCAACGAGAAAAGAGAAGATACGTATGTAATGGATATACGCGAGATAAATAGGACCGATTTATCGTTAGAATCATTAAATCTTACTCAGGTAATTTTTTCTTCTCTCTCTCTCTCTCTCCCTCTCTCTTTCGCCTCACTCCTCCCCCCTCCCTACTACCCTTATAATTCGAAAGTTCGTTAAACCCTTAAAACGTCATCGGCCGAAAAAGTTTTTCATAGGTAGTTAACGTAGGGTGGTTTTAGTAGAGCTATATATAGTATATAACGTATAACTACGTGGAAAACGTACATATGTCCGATATTTAATTAAAACTTCTTTAACGGAGAGAAACGAGACCAAACGTTTTTCACGAGTTTTCTCCTCTTCACGTTTTTCTCCTCTTTTAACAAGAGAAAAACATTCAAAGGGACTAACTTGCGAACGGGGTAACGTTTTGCTGGTGGCATGGTATCTGGCGTATATGGACAGAGGAAAGAAAATAATTCTAAAAAAATAGAAAAATAAATAAAGGAATAAAAAATACACACACACACACATATATATATATATTAAATAGAATTTCGAAAAGATATGAAGAGACAAAGCGTAAGAAAAGAGAGAGAGAGAGAGAGAGACGGATCTTTAGTTTTGGGATTTGACACGCGTATCTAAAACACCGAGCGCGTTCGTCACGTGTCGTACATTGTCCCTTCTTTGCCCCTTTTCCGTTCTTACCACTACTGTCAAGTCACGTGACCGTGCGTAAAAAGGGTTGAGATTTTCCATCCAGGATTTTTCGACTTACGCGACTTGACGGATCGTCGTAGTTGGTTAAGATGAGACTAACGTCTGGTCGACACGGGCTTCGCTTTAATTACGATATATTATTCCGTGATCTAAACCTAAGTCACCCCTTCTTTCTCTTTTTCCATCTCTTACCCGTTACCCTTCGAATTTGCTGATCGGGTTTAATGTCTTTTTAAACGAAGATCAAATCGACTTTTCTCTTTCTCCTCGGTAAAAAGAGAGAGAGAGAGAGAGAGAGAGAGAGAGACAGAGAGAGAGAGAGACAGAGAGAGAGAGATGGAAATAATGCTTTCTCTATTTGTCTCGACCTTTCTCATCGTCGAGGATTATAACCATTTCGATTGTAAGCTTCGAAGGACAGCGACAATGCCGACGCCGTTTCAGAACGAAACAATTAGCAGGCCGATCTCGTTCGCCACCCTGTGAATTCGTTCACCGAATCGCGAACAAAAGGTTTTACATTTATACGTTTTCCGCCCTTTCGATCCGACTTCTTCCCTCTCTCTCTCTCTCTCTCTCTGTTTCTCTTTTCGAGGTACAAATATCGATGGAATGGACAATTTTATTCCGACTAGGTTAAGTCGTTAGATTGGCGTCGCGATGCTTTCGAACTTCTTCT
>OU964971.1:2095884-2105884 GCA_918808275.2 Dolichovespula sylvestris | reverse complement strand
TTAAAAATTAACACCCTTTAGTTAAACTTTCCGCAATTCCAAAGTGGTAACTATATATAATTTCTATAAACGTTCTCTCTTTCGTGTTAAAATTCTTTCCGTTAGAAATGCATTATTATATTTCCGCGTGCTTATCGTATCGCGAGAATTCGCGAACGAGAGTAAGTCGGAACGTAGCAAGTGAGAGAGAGAGAGAGAGAGAGAGAGAGAGAGAGAGAGAGAGAGAGAAAGAGAGTGTTGAACGCAACGCTTTACCACAATTACATCGGATCATAATAATCGTGCGACGTGTAATGACACGTTATCGTGGTGCTAAAGTCGTGTCCAGCACTTTCGTGACCAACCGATCGAAACTCGTGTGTAACAACCTCTCCCATCGACCTTATTGTGTTGTACAGTGCTACATTGTGAACTGGATTACGGAATATTATTATGACCGTATAATATTGTAGCTGCATTCGAGACCCTGTGGTTTTTGCTTTTGAAATTCGATTTCACGAATACGAGGAGAAAGTCAATTTGCAATGTGTGTGTGTGTGTTGTTATTTCTTTAAATCGAAAAAATTTCATCAACGATAATAAAAGATTATTTCACAACTTTCATTAAGAATTATAATTAATTGTCTACATTTTGAATGGAAATAAGAAAATCCGATTTCATCGTTGAAAAAGTAAAGTAAATTTATCTATCCTCGATCGGCCATTTGTCTTCGAAGGGTCTCGGCGTATACTGAAAGTGACGAAAGGACAGTGTATATATATATATATATATATATAAGGAAGAATACAGAAAGAAGAAATATAAAAGTAGGGCGACGTTTGTCCCTGGACGTTCTCCCAAGGGAACATCATCAGGGAAATTGGATCGGTACTGTTTTTCAAATCCTATCGTGAAAACGAACGGTCTGGTGGAGAGAAGGGGTGTTGTCTTGGAAATTCGAAACTCATCCTACGTATGTATTATATTTTCGTATAAACCTCTCCCTTTCCAATGAAAAAAAGAATACAAAAATAAGACAAATAAAAAGAGGAAGAAAAAAATAGGAAAAAGTTTTCTACATTGAATCATAGTCACTTAAATTAACTTTTAATCCATCGAATATGTACAAATTCCAACAATGCCATATGAACTCTAGAACGATTTACGTTAACGTTACGTATGTTTACGACAAATATTTTTCCCGTTAACAGAACTGAGTAAATCAGATAGATAATGATTTTCCAGGAAATTTGACTTTGTCACTCCGAGACCATCCCTTCTCGTTTCACAGTTCTAGCTTCGAAGATTAAGATCTACCCCTTAAAGCCTCTGCCGCTGTGCTCGTGCGAATAACTTTTGCCAGTTTGCCCGTAACTCATACCCGACAGATACCTCCCCCCTCTCTCTCTCACGGCTGATGTATTATTTATCCCTGCTGTCACCGCAATTATTCACTACGCTATCGAGCTCTCAACGTTTTCTCCGTTGGGAACCACTAATACAAACGAAATTCGTACTTATTATCGCGACTTGAAAGCAGTTAGACACGATGGCTATAAACATTTTTCTTTTCCCTGCTAACGATTTAAAGTTAATCTCTACAGTTCATTTTCGTGTTATACTATTAGATAAAAATGATCCGTTGGAAGTATTTTTCAAACTCTTTCGATTAAAAGAAATAGAATATATATACATATATATATATATATATATATATATATATATATATATATATATATTAAAGAAATAGTGTATGTGTGTGTGTGTATATATTTATATAGACACATTTAAAAAATAAATTTTTATAATTATATTATATTAATATTATAATAATAAATACATACTTAACAGAATTTCTATATAATATCTTCTATCTAATTTCTATACAATATAATTTTTTTTTCTCTCTTATTCATCAAATTTCGTACGATTCGAAAAATACTGTGATGAAATGGATTATCAAAATCAATTATAATATCAAATTTAAAAAAACGAATCAAACGGGATGAATTTAGTCAAGGATAAAGGTATGGCATCAACATATAACACATTTTCGAAGAAAATAAGAAGAAAAAAAAATCGTCATACTCGCGTAATACTCGCGAGATATTTTCCAAGTGTGAAATATTTCAGTCTAATCCAGCAATATCATAAAGAACGAACGAAATACTTTGGTGAGACGCGTTTGAGTCGTAACCGGGCATTAGGGCTGTTTACAATGCGGCCCTTTTGAATGGCGAATCGTTCCGAAATCGCATCCTTCTCTTTCGAGTTTCTATAACGATACGGCATACCCTGTGAAACTCGCCACCTGGTGCTCTCCGTTCCCTTATTATCAACAATCGTAAAATGCTAAATTGAAAGTCTTAAAGAGAAAGAGAGAAAGAGAGAGAGAGGAGAGCGAGAAAGACGATTGGCATTTATATCCATGTATGTGCGTATGTGTTTCTATTATGTATGCGTGAGTTGTATTAAATAAGAAAGAGAGAGATAGAAATAGATAGATAGATAGATAGATAGAGAGAGAGAGAGAGAGAGAGAGAGAGAGAGAATCCCATCAAAGTAATTTTAACAGACGATATATGAACACAAGTCTATTTTATCGAAATCGATCGAATTAACTTTGATTCTTAAATTTTTTGCTTTTACATTGGCTGTCTCGTTAAACGTGCTACTTATTTACCAACGATTATCTCTTATCGATGTCGAAAGTACACATTATAAAAGCTAATAATCGATAGTTAGAATTGAGAGTTTCATAGGTCGTTTTACTTTTATTATTACTATTTAAAGATCGATCGAATAAACGAGAGTAATTTTCTGTCTTTTTCTTCTTCCTTTTTTCTTCCCTTTCGTTTCATTTCGTTTCCTTTTTCTCTTTTCTTTTTTCTTTTCTTTCGTTCTTCTTTTTTTTGAGACGATTTTATTCAACCAAGTCCATCCTCCGAATTGAATCTGTCCAAGGTGACAAGACAAATGTCACGTTGCACTTATTTCCAACGAATGGCACGGCACACGGGTCAATTAGCCAAAAAATTGGGACGTCGGGAGCTAGTGAATACGTAGAAAAAGTAATTCGATTGAGGAATAGCAAGAGGGTTGAGGATATAGGCTATAGAGATAAGTGAGAGAAGATGCCAGTCATCCCTCGGTAATTAGTCAAGGGTCGCTTGAGTGCCGGCTCAACGGAATTCCCGAGTTCTACGAAGCATAAGCGAGAAAGAGATCGACGTATAACGATGGATAGAATAGAGAGAATACTATAACAAAAGTAGCAGGAGCAGAAGCATCCTTTTCCTCTCGATAGGGGAACAGAAAGAGAAAGAGAAAGAGAGATACAGAAAGAAACTGAGCTTTTGGCTTTCGGATGTAATCGCCGGTATATATATATATATATATATATATATATATATATATATATATCGGAATGATATCGCGAAAAAGTTTTCACGTCTTTCCAGGATTTGTGATTGATTGCTTTCAGACGGAATGAACCGTCGCGATTGTTTCCGGCACGGAGTAATCGGTTTCGTTTACCAGTAACGTACCGATGATAGAAAAATGTTCCATAACAACGTTGATTTCCTCGTTCTTTCTTCTCTTTCTCCTTAAAAAGAAAAAAAAAATACGATACTTCTTTCTTCTTTCTTTTCTTTTCTATTTTTTCTTTTTCTTTTTTCTCTTCTTTATCACGGTCGATTAGACAGGAACGAGAGGGACCTCGTAGTATATCTGAAAAAAGAAAAAGAAAGAAAGAAGAAGAAAAGAAGAGGAAAAAAAAGGAAAAAAAAAAAGAGAGTGTGTTAACATTTGGAAAGGGTCAGTACGAAATGTCAGAGAAGGGACGACCTATGTACTACCTCGTATCAGAAGATAGCTACGTGACATTTCGCGGTGTATACGTGGCCGATGCAACGTCGAATTAGCGCCACTGTAGTGTGCTGTATCGTATAGAGAGAAAGACAGACAGAGAGAGATAGAGAGAGAGAGAGAGAGAGAGAGAGAGAGAGAGAGAGATGGATAGATAGATAGATAGATAGAGAGATAGTGAGAGTGAGAGAGAAACGCGATAGCCGGAATGTTACGTAGGTGCTTCGAGGACGCACTATGGACTGTCCACCAACTCGGTGGGTATACGTATTGGACTTTGGACAGCGGTCATCTGTCACTGTCATTCCCTTCTACACCCCTCTACGCTCACCGTCGCCGAGGACTAGGACGAGGACGAGGACGACGAAGGGAGGATCGAACTCGAACCCTCTCTCGTAGCCCTCTAGCTAGCGAAGAGCACGTGCCGACGTACAAGCTATGCCAAGCATAGTTCTCTGTCACCTCTCTCTCTCTCTCTCTCTCTCTCTCTCTCTCTATATATATATATATATATATATATATATATATATATATGTATGTATGTATGTATGTATGTATGTATGTATTTATATATGTATGTATAGAGCCTATCTATAAGAAAAACGAATAAGTTTCTAATAATGCCCTCTCGTTAAAAATGATCCTATCTTAAGTTAATCAAAATAATTAACATCTCTATAGGAATACTTTATTATACCATGGACATTACGAAATCTATACTAAGTGTTACTTACTTACCTTACCATCCAACGACGCCGTTAGTATGGCAGCAAATTAATCTTAGCACTTGATTAACGTTATTACCAGCATAGTAATCAAGGATGCACGCTAGGGTTAATGGATTGACGTGTCCTCTCCTCTCCGTTTGCACGTACCAATGCGTACATCTGATATGCGTCAACAAACATCAATAGTACGGTTTGCTCTGGCAGACATAGTTCTGACGTTTCCAATCGCCTTTAATACCAAGATATATATATATATATATATATATATATATATATATATATATACCATCTTATTGCTGTATATGTACTATATATACAAAACATCACGTCTTATGATCTATGATTTCGTATTGATATACATATATTAATCGATATGATCGTTTAATATATTATGTACATATGTATGAGAATGTAATGACAGCGTAAAACATTTTCACGTTGAATCGATTAAGGAAAGGGGGAAATGGAAAAGGGGGAAGGGGATGACGAGAAGGAGGTAAAAGACTTACTTCTACAAAATAGCACAAGACGTTGATATTCCAAAGGCATCTTCCTCCTTATACCAGAGACGTACGTATCCGTTAGGTATAATGATTAATAACTGGCCATTCACGTCGCATTACTCATCGACGTTACGCGTAGACTTCCGCCAGACGAGCGTTACTTACGAGTCTGCGGTTTCCAACTAGTCTCGACCGGCGACACCCTCTCCCACTCTCTCTCTCTCTCTCTCTCTCTCTCTCTCTCTCTCTCTCTCTCTCTCTCTTTCTCTCTTTCTCTATGCGGCTAGTCTCGAACACGCATAAATATTATTATACATATAGTTGAAGAAAGAAACAGACAGAGAGAGGGAGAGAAATAAAGGACTAAAGAAATGACTAGAGAGAGAGAGAGAGAGAGAGAGAGAGAGAGAGAAATATAACTAAAGAATCACGAACAATATTTTTCGCCCGTGATCGACCTTCCAGAACGTCTTATGTAACCTTACTTTTGTATGTACAGTGCCTAGAGCACGTAAATAAATATTTACAATCACGTACTATCGAATAACTTCCCAACCATTGGTCTACCACAAAATGTAATAAAATCCCGTATAATCTTAAAGAGAATATTTTAATGGACATATGTATGTATGTATGTATGTATGTATATTTATATATATATATATATATATATATATATATATATATATATATAACACTCTTCTCTTCCTCTTTCTTATAAATCTTTGAAAAATAATAAAGGATTTAATAAAAAAGGATAAGGACATGTACAAATATCGTAGATGATCGATAAACATTTCTCGAGTCTCCCGGTCTAACAGCCCAACTGATTATTCCAATTTCGAGGATTGAAACGTAATTACCGGGCATAACGACGATATCCCTCCCCGTAGAATAATATCGTCTTAATTCGAAACTATCGCGATTACCCTCCCCGCCCCCTCCCCGTGCCCCTGCCCCTCTCTCTGCCCCCGCGCCCTTAATTTTCTTCATTTCCAACTTGGACTCTCGAAGGATGTGTCCGAAGATTTTACCTCGTGTGGTAAATCATTACGTTATTACGACGTATCGTAATTCGATGTACAACACAACAACACAGTACGTAGAGAAGGACTCGAAGGAAGAGACTCATCTCACTTTTCTCCTAATACCCACCCTGTAGTAGTGTAGTAGTGGTAGTAATAGTAGTAGTATACCCCTCTACCTACCCCACCGTCCTCTCTCTCTCTCTCTCTCTCTCTCTCTCTCTCTCTCTCTCTCTCTCACCGTGATCACGACCGTAACGATCATGACTGTTAGACACCATATAGTACCATTGAGTTAAATTGATTATCCTCATGAGTCTCCGTGATAGTTTTGTACGATAGGATTAGAAATAATTGAAGAAGATCACTTATTTCTTTTCTTTTTTCTTTGGCTAGCATCAAGGAGAAATTGATATCGAGTTGGTGCTGAAGGAGAAGCTCATAAGAAAAAATAAATAAATAAATAAACGTAAAAAAGAGAAAGAAGAAGATTAAAATAACATCTATCTAAAAGACTGCAACGCAACAACAAGAATGAAAAATAGTAAGAAGAAACGTATTGCATTTGAACTTTTCCATGTCCGAACGTGGAAGGCGTGAACGTCGTCGTCGTAGTTGTTGTTGTTGTTGTTGATGTTCGGCCTTTCGGTTCGTCGCAACAATATTTTACAATCTAACGGATTTTACGAGCAACTCCCAGCGGTACCGTGGCTCTTCAATCTTCCTCAACGCGCCTATGAATATAAATACGAAGGCGGCAGTGATTTATGCTGGCCGAAGAAGAATAGGAAAGAGTAGAATGTGGAGGAGAGTAGATTTTCAAAGGGGGAGGAGAGAGGGAGAAAGAGAGAGAGAGAGAGAGAGAAAGAGAAAGAGAGAGGACGAGAAAGAGAGAGATAAGACGATTCGATACTCAGAGTCCTATTTACGTCGCGGTCAGCGTTTATGCTCCAGATTTTAGCACCTTCTCAAGGGTATTACCAAGCGTTCCTTTCTTTTGAGAGCTAACCAATTTTTACGACGGTGTTTGGAAGCACTATTTCCTTCTCTCTCTCTCTCTCTCTCTCTCTCTCTCTCTCTCTCTCTCTCTCTCTCTCCTACTCTTCTATCTTTTAAATCCACAGAATACTTGACTCGAGTAGAACACGACTTAACGCTCAACACAGTTTGCTCGAAATCATTTCAATGCTAAGAAACTATCATCAGACGTATCAATGTTTCTTACGACTCGTTATCCGCTATGTAAAAAAAAAAGAACTATATAAAGAAAGAAAGAAGAGAACGGAAAGAATAACTCGAAAGAAAAAAAGAAAAAACATAATCTAAGCTCATCGTTTGAGGGATGATTTAGTATGAATGACGAAAAGGGACCCAAAGTAGACGACGATATCGGTAGCAAATTTCGGTTGCAAAGTCGAAATCTGTTGAGATGAGTGCGTTATTAAGTCTTGATCCGACGTGTTGGTACACGCGGCCTGCCATTGTTCCAAGCAAATCTGACATACGAGTGCGCGATCATCGATCGGCTTCCTTTCTTTGATCGACAGGTAATGACAGTTTAAACCGTTTCATGGATAACAGTGAAAATGTTGTCGATCCTCGTTTAAAACGCCCACGCGAATATAAGTCAATAGTTTCACGGCCGACAGTGTAATCCTTTCCGCATGCAGCCTATAAGCTTCGTGTATATGCCTGCGGTCTACTACGACGAGATTTCTCTCTCTCTCTCTCTTTCTCTCTCTCTCTCTCTCCCTCTCTCTCTCACTCTCTCTCTCTCTCTCTGTCTGTCTGACTGTAGACACGTAATGCATTTGATCCACGTTAAAACGCATTCGGATGTATCGTTCTCTATCGTTTCATGCGCTTATCGTTTCGTCCTCCTCGTAAAAACTCGACTGGTACTTTAAAAAAGGAGAAGAAGGAGGAGGAGGAGGAGGAGAAGGAGGATCATCAGAGAGGGTTACTTGTTAGAATTAGATGATGAATAACCCTCTTTGTAACATGTATAAATCGAAATTTAAACGGGATTTGATTCGAGTACTACTTACTGTACATACCGCAAGGTATGTACTTATTTATATATATAACTATATATGTACACACACACACACACACACAGACGCAAAAATATATAGATAGATTGATAGGTAGTTATTCACATACATATCGATTCTAAACGTTATTCTAATATATACAAATTTATTTCGGTGAAATACACGGCAAGAATAAAGATAACTAATCTCGAATGGATTTATACGATGATATAACGTCTTCGATTTCTCAACCCTCCTTTGCTAAAGAAAATCATCGACGAGAGATCGAATCGAAAGATCGTAAGGTAAACGAATTCAAAGCACGAGTAGAATGATACGAGGACGGAATGACGATGTCGACAAGATTAGAAAGAGAGAGAAACATTATTCTACATTTCGTTTTTCTCAAACTATGTCAGAGTTGTATGTATATATATATATATATATATATATATATATATATATATCGATCGAAAAATGGGGAGTCTGATAATACAAATTGTTTCGCGAAAATCACGTTTCTTTTGCTAAGAAAAGAAAAAGATGGAAAAAGATATACCGAATGAGAGAGAGAGAGAGAGAGAGAGAGAGAGAGGAAGAGGGAGAAAGAGAGAGAGAGAGAGAGAGAGAGAGAAAGAGACAGACAGAAAGAGAATGGGTGATGGCATCAAGTTTGATAAATGACACAGAGACTTTATTTCTACCGTCGAGAGGAGTGCGAGTGACTATGGCCGATGTAATCAAGCGTTGTATTATATAACAGGGTGACTTTCCCAGATTAGGAGGGTCTCCCCCTTCCGAATTGTCTCCTTCCCCCTTCTACTTTTCCTCCTCCTCCTCCTCCTCCTCCTCCTCCTCTTTCTCCTTCTCCTCATCCTCTTCGCCGTTCTTCTGTTCCACTACATAACCATTAACAATACAATATCATCCTGTAGGTATAGCCTCTATAGACACACGCACACATATGTATATATATGTATATATATATGTGTGTATGTGTATGTGTATATATATAGAGAAAGATAGATAACAAAAACGTTGAGTAAATTTACTCGGTTCGATATAATTCAATTTGTATTCGGTCAGAGACGCGCACGCATAATAATTACCTATCTATCCGGGGTCGGAGATTTTAAAAGCTTTTAAAAGCAGAAAATTCTGGTGTGGCCGATGTTACTACTCCTCTACTCGTTTTTCAACGATATTATACTACGCGGTATTATTATAAAACCCGATGGATCCTTAATGTAATTATTGATAATCCAATTAAATTGGTTTCATTCATAAAAAGAAAAAAAAAACGAGATGTAATAACTAGAGAGAGAGAAAGATAGAGAGAGGAGAGAGAGGAAAATGCATCGATCGATGGAGAATGTAATTTTGAAAAAGAATTCAATGAGATGTCGTAATAGAAACGAGATAGAAAACTTGTGTTTGCACGTATATACACGTATGTATGTATATATGTATGTATACGTTAGTATTTATTTATTCGTAGATACGTGTAACCCGTGTCTCGCGAGAAACATATTTATTACTCACGCAAGGATCACGAGACAAATGGCGATACGGTAAAATGCGGATAATTATTTCTATGAAAAAGCGTGAATCCATAGAAACGGTCAATAGCTGCTATAACAACGACGACTAAGACGACGACGACGACGACGACGACAACGACGAGAAATACATACGGAGAATACTGTTCGCTACCTGTAAATATATATGTATCTGCGTAGAAGCGTGATACGCCTACCGAGAAGAGAAATAATAATGTCAGAACTTTAATCGTTACTTTCAAGCCATGCGGGATCTACGGTTACTCGACTTCAATTTTCTTATTACCCGTTAATGATGCAAG
>OU964971.1:2080884-2088384 GCA_918808275.2 Dolichovespula sylvestris | reverse complement strand
TAGAGTGTGAGAGAGCAAAAGAGAGAGAGAGAGAGACATATATATATATATATATATATATATATATATATATATATAACGGTAAATCGGATATCTCTCGATCATTCGAGACTTTTCTTTACGATTTAATAGGTATCACACGCCTACGGGAAATATCCGGAGAAATTGAATAAAGAAGAAGGGACAACACCTTCTCTCTCTCTCTCTCTCTCTCTCTCTCTCTCTCTCTCTCTCTCTCTCTCTCTCTCTCTTTCTATTTGGGAACGATACACCTCTTCTATGTCCCGTTCGAAGAGATACGAGAGAATCGAGAGAGAAGAAAATCTCTCAAACAAAGGAAGCCTCTCGTGGTGATCGCAAAAATATTATGATAACCCGATTGACCAATTTGCTGAAGGACGAGAGACTGACTGGTGTATCGAATCATCGTTAGCTCGGGACATAGGATTTACCGGACTACCGTAAAAAAGGAAGGAAAAAAAGGAGAAAAGAAAAAAAGAGAGAGAGGAAAACTCGGAACATCTAATGGACGTAGCCTAATCCTAACCGAATACAGAGGAAAAGCGAAAGAAAGGGGGAGAGTGAGAGAGAGAGAGAGAGAGAGAGAGAGAGAGAGAGAAATTGGTTGCAAAAACTCGATAGAGAGCCCGGCAAATCTAATGACGATTTCATTCGTCGAGAAAGCTCCAGCGGAGACGGGATTTCCTCCGGAAAATCCTCGCACGTACGTGCGGAAAATGAAACGCGAACGCTAGGTATTAAAATATTATGTATACGCCTATGTATATATGTATTCGACGGACGACCTTTTCTACGCGAACGACCCTCATCAACCCACCCTACCCCTACCCCTACCCCTACTCTCACCCCTCTCTTCACCCTTCGTCGTCTAGTGGAATATTTTAATACGGCGTTATAAGTTAAATTCCAAATTATTATATCATCCACTCACGCTCTCACTCTCTCCCTCTCTCCCTCTCTCTCTCTCTCTCTCTCTCTCTCTATCTATCTATCTATCTCTATTTCTCTTTATTCGTATAACGCGTGAAATTACATGATACACGTCGCGATAAAGTCTGAAAATTACAACGCACGTTCCCATATGAGAGAAAGAGAAAATGGGGAAATATGGTCCTCCTCCTGTACAAATGATTTCGAATGGTAATAGATAAACCATATTGTAACACGCTCAATTGGGAAAATACGTCTATTAATATGAAAATGTTAGACCGTGTACAAGAGGTGTGTTATAATACGTGCTATAACAACTATATAACGAGGAAGCATATTGCACTTTGTTCACGTTAAATTTCCATCGAGTCAAATTAGTCGAAACGCTAGATTATATTCGGGGAAAGCCGATAGAGAGTGGAATAATACATATCTCGCAATCGTGATATATCGTACAAAAAGGGAGAGAGAGAGAGAGAGAGAGAGAGAGAGAGAGAGAGAGAGAGAGAGAGAGAGAAATAAAATATAGAATATATAGATGAATCGAAATAAAGTAAAGGATCGAGAAGGCAAGGACTTAGCTGGAAGAAGCGAAGGGTGGCAGGAAGGAATGGGGATATGGATTATAAGAGGTATGAGGAGGGAGGAGGGAGGTGTGGAGGGATAGGTGATAACTGACATATATTTCCTGTAATTCACTTTATGCGAGCCGGATATAAATTCGCATTGTTCCGCGACGCTTTTCTCGGCGAGCAGAGGTATGGTGTAGGTCGTGTGCCGACGCGGGAAAAAGGACGAGGAGAAGAGCTCCGTAGATTTGATGGGGCGAATGCCTCGAGACACTCGTAAAAGAGGCATCCAACCTAGCGAGCATAAAATTAGAAGAATGGACTTAAAAGGATTTGAAAGGATTGCCACGGCTCGCCTTCGGCTAAAGGCGAGACCAAAAGAGAAAGAGAGATATAGAGAGGTATGGAGAAAGAGTATGACTATATCCGAGTTCTATGCTCAAACTTTCCGAGTGGATTGAGAATACAAGAGAGTCTTCCTTCCTCATCCTCTTTTTGCCTCGTTTCTTCGTTCTCGAACTAGGGAAAAGAGTTAGATGCATTTTCAAGCTTGTGAGTAAATGTCGCGCGAATCGCGCGAAGGTAAATAGAGAAATAGTGACTTTTTTCTTTTTCGAAATGAAGAAGAAATTCAAAAACGGATGAACCCGCGAAACTGCTGACAATAGGAAGAGAGAGAGAGAGAGAGAGAGAGAGAGAGAGAGAGAGAGAGAGAGAGAGAGGAAGAATATTTTGACATTTCGAAAGGTTATCGAACGAGTTTTATAAAAATTTGTCGCTGAGTAAACAGACGAATATTGTTGGACAAGATAAAACGCAAAGTGCATCGGACCGAACGAAAAGGAAAAATACAATATTCGATACGGTAGCGCCGATATCGTTCTAGTCATCCTCCTTCTCTTCATGTCAAAATAAAGTATGAGTGAATTATACGTGTACGAGCGTATATCTGAGCCCTCGGGAAAGTGTTTTCCCCGGGTTTTCGGACGATTTGCGGGCGGATAGAGTGCAATAACGCGAGCAAAAAAGATAGATAGATGGATAGATAGATAGATAGATAGATAGATATATAGATAGATAGATAGATAGATAGATAGATAGATAGATAGAGAGGCATGCAGACATGTATATATAGACATATACATGTGGAAAAAGTAGAAGAAGTCCTGGACACGATCCGGCGTCGAAACTAATGATGGTACTTATAACGAAAGCCTAATGGATCGATCGCGACGCGTCATTTGTAATCTTATGTTACACGCATTACGAGAAAAGTCTTTTATTCTGGATTAATTGCGGTCTAATTAGCGACGCCCTGTTCATAGGAAACACGATCTCTATAGGGGACGCCTGGTTACTCTCATTTAGACAGAAAAATTCATTAATCTTCCTATGAAAAACTTCGTCGTCTACATATTCCAGTATAGGTATGTGCAGATACATACATACATAGATACATACACACACACACATATATTTATATATATATACGCATACTCGAATAAAAGTTTCATTTCATAATAAGAAAATGAAATTTATCGTAAAATGAAAAAGAAAATTGTAAAAAAAAAAAAAAAAAAAAACATAATAATTAATAATAAGTATTTAAAATAAATATAAAATCGAATATAAGATATTTAACCTTTATATACAAGCATCGTCAGAAAACTCATATAAAATGTTTCTAACGAGAAATAAAAAAGAAAAAGAAAAAAGTGTATAATTATCAATGACAAGTATTAATATACATTAAATATAAATTGGATATACATAAGCGATACGTAGTTACATGTGTGCATGTAATGATATTTATTAATCGTACGTCGTAAACGTGATCGTTCAAAACGTTAATAAATTTCTGACAAAGATATAAACGCGTGTGTTACTGTCAGCCGCCGTCGTTGTTCACCTGACCGAACGAGAATTTGTCAAAGCAAAAGAGAGAAAGAAAGAAAGAAAGAGAGATAGAAAGAAAGAAGGAAGGAAAGATAGAAAGATAGAGAGAGATAGAGAATCGATTTTTCGCGATCGCGCTCGAATGATCGAACGAGTTGTCGGCGGCAGACGACTCTAGAGTTTATTAATTTATTCGAGCATGGAAATGGTAATTAGCTTGAACACCGGTGACAGGAGCAGGTTCGCCCTTCGGGCAGACGCGCCTCGATTCGCACGCACGCACGTACGTATGTATGCACGCAGGCACGCACGCACGCACGCACGCACGTACGTACGTACGTACGCATGCACGCATGCGGGAAGGACAGACACGAACGGACGTACGGACGGACGGATCAACGGACCGACACACCGACGGATAGATGGACGGACGGACGAACCGATGAGAATACATCGGAGGCCTGCGGCGACTTCGAAAGATAGAATGAGAGAGAGACTGAGAGAGAGAGAGAGAGAGAGAGAGAGAGAGAGAGAGAGAGAGAGAGCAAAGATCAACACCATACCGTTTGACGCACAATTCGTGTTTCGAGATTAAATCGTATGTAAAAAAAACTCCATACGTAAACCAAGTATTTGAGTACTCGCAAGAATTTGTTAAAAAAAAAAAAAAAGAAATTCCAAAAAAAGAATTTTTTCCTCTTCAAAATCGAAACCATCTCTAAACACCTTTCTAACCCCAAGGATTCGTATTATCTTTATCCATGTCCTCGTTAGTAAGAAAAGCTTTAGAAGATCGTCGAATATAAGCGAGAGAACAACATCTCATTCGTCCGGATTCTAATCAAGCTTACAACACAACCTGCATAATCAGAATCGCGCGTTAAGAGCTACGATCAAACGTGAGTGTGAGAGAGAGAGAGAGAGAGAGAGAGAGGGAGGGAAAGAGAGAGAGAGAAAGAGAGAGAAAGAGAAAGAGAGAGAGAGAGACAAATTAACAATGTTGTTAACAAGCCCGACACCTCGACAATCCCCAAAGCAGTAGAACGTGGATATCCGAGAGACTAAAAGCATACAGTTAGAGAGAGAGAGAGAGAGAGAGAGAGAGAGAGAGAGAGAATCATTCCCCATCTACAAGAGAGAGAGATAAGTGTGACGACCTGTCCAACGACTACGAAAGGGGGTTGGTAGGGGGTTGGAGAGAAGGGTTGACGCAATCAACGTAAAACGTAACGTCGACGGTAACAGGGATTAGTTATCTTCGAGCTCGTGCTTACGGCCTCGGTGAACACCGCAGGAAGAAAAGGGGCCCAATGCCGTCGTTTCTCTCATCCTCTCTCTCTCTCTCTCTCTCTCTCTCTCTCTCTCTCTCTCTCTCTCTATCTATCTATCTATCTATCTTTTTCTATCTCCATCTCTTTCTCTCTATTCTCGGCACTGCTCTTCTTGTTGTAGCGGCTACTGCTATTGCTGGTGGTGGTGGATCGCTGAAATCACCAAGCGCACAAGGTCTTTCCAGTAATTGCGTAAAGAAAATGGCGCGAACGATCTCGTATAGCCCCGACGAAAATATCGGTAAACGACGATGTCTGAAACGATTATTACCACCTACGATTCGATCTCCCTTATACCATTTTCGACGAATAGTTATAGTATATTCCCTTCCCTATCGAACGTTCAAGGAGACAAACGATAATAACGCAGGTTAAAGAATCGAGTTAATAGAAATTGAAGAAAATGCGAGTAAATATTACGAATTATTTTTCATTGTGTTCCGTACATGTTTCTACTTATTTTTTTGTTATCTTGTTTCTTTTCCCTATAGACAACAAATCGGTTGCGATTGTTCATAAATGAAAAGAAAAAAAAAAGTAAGTAAAAGGGAAGGAAAATAAAATTATACGAGATCTTTAAAAACGACATTTTTAATTTAAATTCGGTTCAACGATCGAGTCAATCAATTCCGATCGTTTATATAAAATATACACGCTCGGTTTCTATACCTTTGTACGGATTAAACTTTACGGCCGACGGCGAACTTCGTTACTACTTTTGTTTTTCTCTTTTCTCTTCTTTTCGACGCTTAATTCTCTCGAAAATCGCGCTCGAATGGTGCACGTAATTTCAATATTATTGATACTTTTATGAAAGATTTTTATCGAGTTAAGCTAGGAAAAGGGATAGCTTTGATGTAATGGACAAGCGATAAAGCGTGGATGAAATTGGTAAAGGCGTGAAAACAAATAAAAGAACAAGAAAAGCAAAAGAAAAAAAAAAAAGAAAAAACGAAGGACGGTGAAATGAAGAGGAGGAAGAAGAGGAGGAGATGGAGGAGAAGGAGGAGGATGAAGAGACCGAACAACTCGAGCGTTTGTTTCCATTCGTTGCACCTAAAAGTTCGATTAGGATATAAAACGTTAAATAAATGGAAGATCGTTGCAAAACGTTTATTATATTACATGGCCGAAGGATATTAATCCTTTTTTAAGTAATTCGTACTGACGTCATCGGTGAAGATAAGATACTCTTCAAAGTACTCGATAAAAAACGGTCCCCTATCGTCTTTAACATTAATATTAATCGTTCTTTACTTTTATTATCTCGTTCGCGAAGACTCGCGCGACACTGCGATAAAAATTATTTAATTACACGACTCTTCTCACCGAGGTACGAATTGCGAAAAGAAGAAGAAAGAAAAAAAAAATTAGAGAAAAAGGGAAAGAAAACGCAGGCCAGACGCAACGATAAATAATAGAACGCTGGAATTATATCGCTTTTGTATTCATATTAAGGTCCTCGTAGCGGTCGTTCAGCACCGAGTCCGAATATTTTCCTTCTATTCGGAATTAATGGCTCGGACGTATTTTATAGGGCCGCCCCTGTCTGTTGCGATATCCATGCAGAAACTGACCGCTGACCGTTTCTGTTCTGTGATATATCGTCGGAAGTTTAAAAGTAGTAGTAGTAGTACCGCGTGAGTTGAAGAGGAAGAGGAAGAGAAAGATATAGAAAGAGACAGACAGAGACAGAGAGAGAGAGAGAGAGAGAGAGAGAGAGAAAGAGAGACGAAAAAATGAAACAGAAAGAAATACATTGCCGTATCTCAACGTTGACCTCTTCTTTTCTCTAGGGAGATTTAAATTTTCAAATTTGACGTCTGCCATATACAACACACGACTAGAAACTACGTATACTCATTCTCTTTCTCTCTCCACATATATATATATATATATATATATATATATATATATATATCCATTTCTTTCCATCTCTTTCTCATATATTTCAACGAAGACAAACGAAAAAGAAATCAACTCCTTCTACGCCTTATCAAGCTTCGCGCGATAAGACTTTCGTGTCTGGCGATGAACGATGAAGACGGTAAAACGTGAAGAGGGTAGGGGAGGGGTGAGGAGGGGGGGTTGAAAAAGAAATGATTGTGTAGGACTGTATTACTTACGAGCCAAAATGTGAATTCCAATGTTACGTGAAAATAATTTGTCTTCTTCACGTTTCAAAGCTAGTAGAGATAGGAGGAGAATAGAAATATACCAAGTGGATAAATATGTATGTACGTATGTACGTGCGTATGTATGTATGTGCATAATTCAACGGTATATAAATTCGGGTCGACAAAATTACGTAAACTCTGATCGATAAATTCAATAAATTTTAACACGGGAAATTATTCTATATTTTTATACACATTAGATACATATTGATGAGATAACTATTGTCGATCTCTTCCTATAGATATCGAGACCGCTGAAGCGCGTGACACTGCAGTTAATCGAAATTTACTTTCGCACCCTTGGACACGGGCAGACACGTGACACAACCGTTGCACAAACGTTTTCCGAGAAGAAAGATGGAGCTAAAAAGAGAGAGAGAAAGAGAGAGAGAGAGAGAAATGAAAGGGAGGATCTTCCATCCGTCAAAAATCGACGGCGTACGTGCTGCTAGTACATAAGCAAATAATACAAAGTTTCGCGATTACACGCAACCGCGATTATCTATCTATACGTCACTCCTGGCGATGATGGTGGTCGGCTCAATCGTATTAGACGATCTAACGCACGTGCGAGCG
>OU964971.1:2050884-2075884 GCA_918808275.2 Dolichovespula sylvestris | reverse complement strand
GGGAGAGAGAGAGAGAGAATGCACCGCGCAATACCACTATCGCTTTATAAGATTTTTCACCGTGTGCGAAACCATTTCAAATATATTTACGAAAAATCCTTTCATATCTTCCTCCTAGGGAGGAGGTGGGTGAGGGAAGATCAAGAAACTCGAGATATAAAATTATCTCGAGATTTGTATTCGTAATAAAATCATTTTTTTTTCCGATAATCTCCGATGATAATTCTCGTGGATAACTGTTTAAATATGGATATGAAAACGACGAAGGTATTTGCAAAAATGTCTTTGAAACTTATTTCTTTTAACGCGTGAAAAGGAAATAATAAAAAAAAAATAAAAATAAAAAAAAAATAATAAAAAGAAATAAAAATTCGGTTCGAATTTTTTACATTACCATACAAATCTCTCATTATTATTTCGTACTAATTTCACGAAAGTATCTTCAAAGAATTTACACACACACACACACACACACACACACACACACACACACACACACACACACACACACACACACATTCGAGGATTAATGGTTCGTTATGCTCGAAAAAAGAAAAAAAGAAAAGAATAGAGGAAAAATACAAAAAGGAAAAAAGAAACTATAGAAAGAGTAGGGATCAGACTCGAATGATTTTTCAACGTCGTTATACCGGAAGAGAGCTAGGAAATCACGGGACTATTTTCTCTCTCGCTCTTTTTCTATGTAAAGAGTATCCACACTCATTTTTTTTTTCTTTCTCTTCATTCTTTTTGTTTTGTTACACGAGCCTAACGCCTATCCTCCAACTTGCAGAGGTTAACGTCTTTCCGACTACTGTTCGAAGACGGAAGAGACCTTGGGGCCACCATAGAGGTTGGTGGCTTTTGACAAAAAGTGAGAAAGCGAGAAGATTGATGCCTCGGTCATCTTAGCACTTTGCCGAGTCACCGGACATTAGAGGGTCGAATGGTGCCCTCTCTCTTTCTCTTTCTCACACTCTCTTCTCGATCCCCCATTCCTCTCTTTCTGTTTCCCTTCTGTGCACGCGACGAAAGAAACAGAGTGTAAAATGCATTTAATTCGCGTATAGTAGAAACGAGGGGTGACGAGGTTCGACGTTCGAACATTAGAAAATCACCCTAACGTGATTCGTAGAGAACACGAACGACGATCTCTCTCTCTCTCTCTCTCTCTCTCTCTCTCTCTCTCTCTCTCTCTCTCTCTGTCTCTCAAATGGTCGCGGGAGTGTTCGAACAATTCGGAAATTCGATAGTGAAAAGAAATCCTTTTTATCAATTATCACGTATCGAGACGTCAAGAGGACGTTACGACTAACGACGAAAACTTCTAGACGATAATGTATACTTTTATATTTAAAGAGTACGAAAGGAACAAAGAAGAGTACGATCGATTTTTTATCAGGATCTCTTGAATATTATATAGATCAAGTTGGATTAGACGATCTCTACTACTCTGCTAATTAACGTCGACGAAAAGAAAATTAGGAAAAGTTCTTTATCGTAGAATAATAAAACTTTATTTTCTCTCCAACGAAGAAGGCGGGGCAAGAGGGAGAAGTGACGGAGAGATAGAAAAAAAAAGAACAAAAAACAAAAACAAAAGTGATTAATCTATAAGTCATCTTCTTCGATAGTAAAAAAGAAAAAGAGAGATAAATAAAAAAGAAAGAAAAAAGGAAAGAAAAGTTAATTGATGATCGAACGAATAGATTCCATGGTATTATTAGTGACAAAATTTGGCGTGAATAGAAAATTACAAATGGATCCGTTTTTATTTAGAACTCGAATGAACGAACTTAATTAATGGTACGCTTGTAAAAAAAACTATAACAATAAAAAGAGTAAAAAAAAGAATAGAGTAAAAGAAAAAAATCCCTAAAATGTCGAAGAAAGAAGCTTTGGTAAATTGAACGTCGGACGGGAAACGTTTCGAACGTAGTTTCTATGAAAACTACGATTGGAAAAGGATCGACTGTGTGTGTGTGTGTGTGTGTGTGTGTCATTAAAAGCTCGTGCGAAGAGATACCGAAAATAGTTTCCTTCGAAAGGTAATTCGTTTCTATCGTCTCGGTAAGTTAAATCGAAAGAGAAAAAGAAGAGGAAAGAACGAAGACGAAGACGAATAAGAAGAAGAAGAAACTTAGAAGAAAAGAGGGACAGACAAAGAGAGAGAAAGAGAGAGAGAGAGAGAGAGAGAGAGAGAGAAAGAGAGAGAGATAAAGGTGGAGTTAGAAAGAGCGAAGTAGTTTCTCGGTAAAAAGCTCATAAATTCGAACGGGATCGTGATTGGTAATACGACTACTACCGGTCAAATGGATCCCGATTTATCTCAATTCCAACTACTTGAAATCTTGGGTCGTAAGGATTGAATAAAAGTATAAAGTCGCACGCGAGACAGATAAAACTCTTAAGGATGAAAAAGTAAACCGCGATCGATCGAATAAAATAGAAGAAGAGGAATAAGAGGAGGGAGATATAATGGAGAAGGGATACGAACGGGTTGAAAATACAACCTGGGTTGCGATCGACGCGAAGAAAAGAATAATAATTTCGAGTGATTCCGCCTGATTTTTGAAGTATCCTTCAACCACCCCAACCTCCAATCCATCTCCTCTTAGCCCTACCCCTACCATACTCCCATCCCACTAAACAATTTAACTCTTTCGTCTTGTCTTATAACTCCTTGTAGCACATACTGGGATGAATAATAAAAAATATGAAAAGTGTCGTCGAGGGAGAAGAAGAAAACAAAGAAAAATAAATAAAAAGAGAAGAAAGGTTCTCCGCTATAAAAACCAAGGTTCGCAAGACTGTCAGGATGAACGAAATACTACGACCACCTTTGACAGCACGTGTATATGAGAAATATATACATAGGTACTATGTATTACGTATACTATGTATATTACGAAATGTAATGCATACACACACACACACACACACACACACACACACGTACGTATATACGTATATACGTACATACGTATACACACATGTATGTGTTTGTCTGTGTATGTAAATACAATGTAAGTACGTATACATAGATTTTCCTAGGGACGATGCATGGGTGTTAATAAACGGCATCTGTCACCGAGCATTGCGTTGCATTTCGCGTTTTATGCTTTACGCTCGCTTGCTCGGTTTATGCTTCGGTTTATGCTTCACACCGAGCGCGTACGCCAACGACAGTACGCGATACGAGCGCATACGTGCGCCGAACGGCCCGGCAACGTATAATACGACTCGTGAGATTACAATTTTTCCCTCGCTAATCACACATTCCGCGACCTTCCCATGGTCGACACTTTGTGCCACGATTTTCCCAAATGACTCTTTTTCGTTCCTGGAAAAAATGAAAAAGAAAAAAAAAGAAAATAGAGAGAGAGAGAGAGAGAGAGAGAGAACGGAAAGAAAAATAGAAAATAAAACGAAAAGAAATGAAATGAAACAACAAGTAAAAACGGAAAGATTTTTATAACCGAGTAATATTACAAAAACCGCTTTCGATCCCATCATTAGAGCTCATGTTTCCTAGATTGCTTTATCTTTTATCTTTTTTGCTGTTTCTTTGTTTCCTTTTTTCTTTTTTTTTTTTTCCTTCTAAATAATCGACTCGAAGATTTCTATATGCTTCTTCTATCACTGGTCATTTTCGTCATTTGACATAACGATCGACCCGACTGCGTTTTATATTTTTCATACGATCGAACACGATTCATTTTTCAACTTCTTCCTTCATTTCTTCTTCCTACTTCTCCTACTCTTTTCTATCCTCCTCTTAACCACATCGCCGGGATTTCATCTCTCACGCGTTTACTTCGACTATCTCAGACGCAAAAAAAAGAAAAAAGAAAAAAGAAAAAGAAAATAAAAAAAAAACGACTTTTGTCACTACATGATGTACGATCTCGAAGTATAACGTCCACCAAACCCTCCTCCTATTCGTTGGTATATCCTTGACCGCACATCGAGATCGAAAACAATCTAGCTTGCGTACGTCGGCTTAACGCCTCAGTTACCCCGACTTCCTTCCATCGTATAATCGAATTTTCTTGCAAGAAGAGAGAGAGAGAGAGAGAGAGAGAGAGAGAGAGAGAGAGATGAACGTTAAGATCGAAGGATGTAGGAATCTTACCGTGTTATATCATAAATATAGATATATAGATATATAGATAGACGGAAGGATAGATAGATGGATAGATAAGTAAATACTCGTTAAACGTCTATAAATCAATTTTTTATCGTGTCTATATAAATAAAAAATAGTAACAATAATAATAATAATATTAATAATAATAACAAAAATAATAAGAAGAAAAAGAAAACAGAAATTATCACACTTAAAAGTCGACGATATTATTTATATAAATATAATTATAATCTAATTAAAAAATGTATTACTTGAGAAATGAAATAGCAACGAAGTTTACGTCCACGGTATGAAATAAAATTTTACAGGTAGAGAAACATTTATGATTAGTTATTAGAGAACGAAAAAAAATAAATAAAAAATAAAATATAAATGGTGAAAATTATTGTAAAATAGATATAGTTGTTCTATCTCGAAATTGTACAGTCTAAACGAGGAGAAAGAGATGGAGTAAAAAAAAAGGAGAATAAAAGGAAACGAAAAAAAAAAGAGAAATGTCGTTGTCCTCCTCGAAGAAAATTCGATTCGACGAGGTCCGGTTCTTCAATGAGAGGAGGTACGAAGTGCTTCGTTAAAAGTCAAGGACGCTTTGTAACGTGAATTTTAATCGCAACCGTGCCCTGAAATAAAACCGAGCTGTATAATATCATCGATTCGATAGAAAGAACTAAAGGAAGAGAAGAAGAAAGGAGAAAGAAGAAAGAAGAAGAAGAAGAAAGAAAAAGAAGAAAAGGAAAAAGAAGAAAAAGTAAAAGAAGAAAAGGAAAAAGAAGAAAAAGTAAAGAAAGAAAGAAGAAAGAAAAGAAGAAGTAAGATGAAGAAGAAGAAGAAGAAGAAGAAGAAGAAAGGAGAAGAAAAAAGAAGAAAAAAAAAAGAGGAGAAGAGAATGAGGAATGACTATACTTGCTTATTGTTAAAATCGACTAAAGAATTTATTACATCGAATACTTTCCCTCTATATCTTCTCTCTCTCTCTCTCTCTCTCTTTCCTTTTTTTCCTTCTATCTTCCTTCCTTTCTTCTTCGAAAGTGCACAGACTTTTCGCCAGCTGGCAGCCGCCAGTCGAATCTATCCAGTGCATTCGTTCGTAAAATCTGATTGTAGGTTGCACCACTTGAGTGAGCCCCTTAATCCGTTTCGACCACCCCTTTAAATGCAGGCTTGCTTAAGTAACCTCGTAGCAGTAGCAGTAGCATCAGCTTCCTCCTGGGTGGATTAAAAAATCAGAGGATCGTACGGAGACCTATCATCCCTAACCCCCCCCTTCATCCTCCTTCTTGCCTACGTCCTCTCTCCAGCCCCACCCACTTCCCAGCCCCTACCTGCTTCGTGTTCACGCTCCGAACGGATATACGTACGTATTAAAGCTTCTTAAATGCGAAAGAAAAGAGAGAGTAAAAGAGAGAGAAAGAGAGATAGGGGGGGGGGGAAACAAAAAAAGATATAAGATAGATCCCAATTTTCAATCGATCTATGTAACTAAATAAATAAATATTAATAAAGTTTATTTAAACGTATTAATCGATTTATCGATATTCTTCGAGAAGCCACGAGAATTTAAAAAATTCGTCGGTACGTAGGAACGTAAATGCATACAAAACACGACGCAATATATATACAGGGTGTCCAAAAAGCATGGCACCAAACTTTTACTACGTATGATTGAGGTCAAATGAATGGAAAAAAGTTCGTAAAAACTTATGTCCAAAAATGCTTTATTGAAAAGATATATGCTTTTAAAGATGCGTTTGATTTATTCCCATTCGTCGATTTAATGATCGGCCAATAATCACTTGGCCTCCTAGATAACCTAACATAATGCCTCTGGACTTTAATTTATATTTTATTTATCAGGCAAAATAGTTGGTTTATAAGAATACGATAAGAACAGAAGATGAACATTGGGAATGTTTTCAAAATGCATTTATCATAATTCCCAATATAGCTGGAATATTTGAATATTTGAATTCGGCAATCACTAATTCGCCTACGTTCTTAACTGCCACAACAAATCATATGTATCTTTAAAAGCATAATATATTTTCAATAAAGCATATTAGGACATAATAAGTTCATAGAAAGTTTTATCATCTATTTCATCTCATGTAACACGTAATATAAGTTAGGATCTCATGCTTTTGGACACCCTGTATATACGTAATACGTAAATGTGTATGGTCATTCGTCGGAGGTCGAGTTTTTACGGGGAGGGGGGAGCAAAAGAAAAAATAAAAAAGAAAAAAATAGAAAAGTGAGAGAGAGAGAGAGAGAGATAAAAGCCGCTGTAATTCTGTAACTCGTCCGGCTCGTACATACGAGCGTGCTCGGAAACGATCGCACGTTTCAGTTCGTGCCGGTCAATCGAGCGTACGGAATGCGAACGATTACACGTCGAGGCCGAAAATTCGTGTAAAAAAACAGGGGAGGGAGTGGCGAAAAGAGAGAGAGAGAGAGAGAGAGAGAGAGAGAGGGAGAAAAGAGGGGAAAAAATAAAAAGAAAAACAATGTTGGCAAGGGTTGGCAGGTGGAAAAGCGCGAACTCGGTAATTAATAATTCCAACGTTGAACGCGAGCGCGGCCCTCCGTCGCCGGAAATTCTCTCGCGTTTTCGATTCGAAAAATGCCAGTTTTGAAAAATTGTCGAACGTTGAGATAACATTGACGGAGAGAGGAATCGAAAGCCCGGCAGATAAATGAACAATTTTAGATGCGATAAAAAAAAAGAGAGAGAGAGAGAGAGAGAAAAGAAAAAAAAAAGTAAAAAAGAAACGTAGTACGGAAAATTTCAATGGGCAATTTTTACAACGCGTCGTGCAATCATAATCCAAACAAAAATTGTAACAACGAGAGTGCGAGAAATGATTTTATCGAGAAAGTGATTGCGAGAAACAAAGATGAATAGATGAATGAAAAAATGAATGAATGTATAGGTAGTTAGTTTGTTAGATAGATAGATAGATAGATAGATAGATAGATAGATAGATAGATAGATAGACGGATAGATGGATAGATAAATAGAGCGAGTGAGTCTACACTTTCGATGCTGTTCAGCCGCGAGATATACGAATGGTCGCGTTTTAAATCAGAGTTGGGGGATGCCGGATTTGCAGGTGGAGTCATGCGACAGGCATGTCGCACACGCGCGTGCGTGACCGAGCATCGAATTGTGCGATAATCCTCTGATCTTTAAAGCGAGACTCGACAAAAAAAAAGAAAGAAAAAGAAGAAGAAAAAATAATACATAGGTGGAAGACGAGGCACGATTCGAAACGAAACACCATGATCATAGTACACATTCTTCTAAAAGACCATAGATGTATATAATAATAAAAATAATAATAATAATAATAATAATAATAATAATAATAATAATAATAATAACAACAACAACAACAACAATAATAATAATAATAACAACAACAACAACAACAACAACAACAATAATAATAATAATAATAATAATACTAATAATAATAATAATAATAATAATAATAATAATAATAATAATAATAGCTAGGTGTTCTCGTTCACTAAGGTGCCCTTATGACACGCGTACAAGAGAGAGAGAGAGAGATGAAAAGTCGGTTAAACTATCTCTTTCTCTCTCTCTCTCTCTCTCTCTCTCTCTCTCTCTCTCTCTCTCTCTCTCTCTCTCTCTCTCTCTCTCTCTCTCTCTATCTGTCTGTCTGTCTGTCTCAGTATACACGTGTATTCACCTCAAAGGTTCTATCTCCTTACACGAGAAGCATCTAAGGAGCTGTCCAAGGCAGTCAGAGACCGTCTCAAACATAAGTGCACTAAATCAATCCATTGTCAGGGACGACCCGAATCCATGCAGGTTGATTCATCTCGGTGTCGCAACAAAGACCTGGAAGAAGTATTTAAGTACGCTTGTATAACGTATATACATGTAAGTACTTATGTACATCGTCCATATACAGATACATATATATATATATATATATATATATATATATATATACACATATACATATAAGTGTGCGAGAGAAAGAAGGAGAGAGAGAGAGAGAGTACGTATGAAAATCTATGAAACATTGAAACGAGAGCGAGAGAGTAAAAAGATACACACTCATACGATAATCTTTTGACGAATTGTATACTATTAGTCAACCTTCCTCTTCTTCGTCTCGATCCAACTTAGCATCCTCCATATCTCTTTTTTCTTTTATTCTTCAGTATTGTCTAACCATAGATGGAACATATATATAGAAAATATTCTTGAACGCATATTCTCTCTCTCTCTCTCTCTCTCTCTCTCTCGCTCTCTCTCTCTCTCTCTCTCTCTCTCTCTCTCTCTCTCTCTCTCTCTCTCTCTCTCTCTCTCTCTTTCTCTCATACGCAGAATATTTCACGAAGTAGAAAAATAACATCGTTCTCGAACATATCGTGGCGCCCTTAATGGATTCAGAAGTGGGTACACGACGATTTCTATGAGACGTAATAACGTTACGCTGATTTATCTTCGCTTTAACCCGCCGACGGGTTCGCATAACTCGGCCTCGTTGAATGCGTACGTAATATCGTTTAACCCAAGCATTGTCGAGTTCAAGCGTATGTAAAGCTGGCGTGACGATCGTTGACGAAGCGAGAGTGCCTAACACTTTTCAACCCGTAAGATAACCAACCAACCAACCAACCAACCAACCAACGAACGAACCAACCAACCATACTCGGACCTTAAAGGATCGTCGGAGAAGAGAGGTCACGGTTTTAAAAGCAACGTCTGCCATCTTCAAATCCATTTCCTTATTATTCTACGAATTCGAGAGAAACTTACAGACCGAGAAATCGACAGAGAGAGAGAGAGGGGGGGGGGGAGAGAGAAAGAAAGACCGACAAAAGGGAACCGCGATCGATCTTTGTAATTATTTCTAACAAAATTTATTTCTATTTATTTCCCCGCCGTTTATTCGTGAAAGGTACAAAAAAGAAGAAAGAATGAAAGAAAGACAAAGATAATGATGATGATAATAATAATGATAATAATAGATAATAATAGAGAAAGAAAAAAAGCAAGCTCGTTCGTTCGAGAGAAAAGAAAAGTAAAACGAAAAAAAAAAAGGAAAAAAGGTCCGGTTTCTCCGTGATCAGGTAAATCCAAAAAAAAAAAAAATGAAAGAAATTATAATGACTTTATATTAGAATCTTTGTGCGTAGCGTCGCGGGACGTAATAAAGCAGAGTTTTCAAATAGCCACTAAAAGCAGGGAAACAGCCTCAATCATAAACGGACGTTCCCTTAAATAAGGGAAGAAGAAGAGAGGTCGTCCGAGCCCACCCTCTATCCCTATTATCTCTTGCTATTATTTCGAGCCCCGTTCGCATTTTTTCTTCGACTACCTTTCGTACTACCCTCACCACCCCCTACCCCATCTCTTCGTCATCCCACAACCAACCACCTACCCCCCGCCATCTCCACCCCTTCTCCCGCCACTTAGTTCTTTTCTTAACGATAACAATTAAAAAGGGGACACGACCGGTCTTTTCTCTTTCTCTACCTCTCTCTCTCTCTCTCTCTCTCTCTCTCTTTCTCGAATTCACTACTATTACCAGGGTGAAGCTAATTATCACGAAGATGCTTTTATCGGCAAGCTTATCGTTCAACACTACGGTAGAAACACATTTTATATTATTTTCATCTCGGCAAAATTCTTTCCTTTTGTTCTTTCCGCGAAAAGGACCTTCTTCTTTTTTATTTTTTCTTTCTTCTTTTTTTTTTTCCTTTCTTCGGAGTCGGAGACGAAACCACCACCGGCAGATTTAGCCAATAAATTTTGACGTAATAATATAATAAATTTGTTCCTTCGATTATTTTTTTATTTATCTTTCTTTACTTCACTTTTGATCTCTTATTTTCCATCTTTATTCGTTTTTCGTTTTATTCGTTCGTTTCATTTTTGTTTTTGTTTTAACATGATCTTATCGAATTCAGATCGAGGATGCTCCCGAAGTGGGGTATAGTAGTAATCGATCGGCCTAAGGCTACGGTCTCTTCTACCTGTCCATTTGTCACGCGTCGACGAGAACTCGTTTGCAGTAGGATTCACACATATCATTAAAAGCGCGCCTCAAGCTCGTTTGCATATTATCTCGACGCTATGGTGCAATTACGCGTGGCACACGACTCGATCCGATAAGAACGAAGAGAACACCGTCGACGCTTAGGAAGGAGAGAGAGAGAGAGAGAGAGAGAGAGAGAGAGAGAGAGAGAGAGAGGTAACAACGTTCGCACTGTGGGAAACCCGTGACAAATGCAAATGCTAATCAAATTAGCTCATTAGGTAATTACACAGCACGGGCAAAGTTCCTATTTCTCTCGCTTTATTCTGCTTATATTTCTTTTTCTTCTTCTTCTTTTTCTTCTACTTTTTCTTTCTCTCTTTTCGTCTTTTAACGACATAAAGATTTCCAAACGCGTTTATATTGGCGTGCCGATAATTACTAGTAAGCAATCATTTCTTGACGTTGACAACGATATAAATTAATCGATCGAGTCTCACGAGTCTTTACGATGGTCAAAAAAGAAAAAAGAAAAGAAAAAAGATTACAAGAAAGAGAGAAAGAAAAAGAAGAAAAAAAGGAAGAAGGAAAAACAAGAACTTATTGTCGCGACGATAATAACTTAATTAAATGACAGGACTCGATAAAGAGAGATTCCAGTTATCCTACACAACAGCTTCTCTCTCTCTCTCTCTCTCTCTCTCTCTCTCTCTCTCTCTCTCTCACTCACTCTTTCACGTAAAAAAAGAACGTTCGAACGGAGATTAAATTCCACTCGATAAGTTAGTAGTATCGTTTTCTCGAGGTAATTCTCGAGGAAATCGATGGAAAGATGAAAAGAGAGACAAAGACAGATAGAAAGAAAGAAAGAGAGAGAGAGAGAGAGAGAGAGGAAGAGAGAGAGGAAGAGAAAGAAGTCGTTAGAAGTCAGGAGACTCCGAAATGAAAGTACGGGAATGTTATCGCGAAACGTCTATCGTAAGAGTACAAATTCTTTTCTTTTCTCCCATGTGTAGCCTCGCAAATGTTAGGGTTGGTACTATCACAGTTTCTTGCTGCTCTCTATACCAATGCCACTGGTAACACCCTAATATCCCTCGACGCGTAACGATTTCATTTCAATCCCTATATCTCTCTCTCTCTCTCTTCTCTCTTTTTCTTTCTCTCTATCTCTCTCTCTCTATTTCTCTCTGTACACACGGCATACGAAACCTCTTCGACATCTCATCCCACCAACCCGCCGGAATAAACGATCAGTCACACCCTGCGACTTTTATTCCTCGCAATCATCCTCGTCTCGTAGGCCTACTTGTGCGACTCACGTTCCTCTTCCATCCTTCTCTTTCCTCTTTCCTTTTTCCTCTTTCCCTCGTACCTCTTCTGTTTCCTCATCGAAGCGATATACGAAAGAAGAGAGGACTTTATTGCTTAACGTAAACCTCGTCTGAGTAGGGATACGATTGGTGATTGAAAGAGGAAAAAAAAGAAAATCTTATTGCTTAAAAGTATTCGAAAGGAAATAAAAATCGTTCGGGTAATTGTTCGGGCAAAGTGTTTTTCCACGATCAGAGGAGGAGGTGGGAGGGCGGAAAGAAAGGGATGGGAAAGGAAGGAAAGGAGAGAAAGAATAGGACGAACGAAATGAAAAACTTCGAAGACGAGTAACGAATCACTGAGCAATTTATTACATTACTATTATATTTATCTTTTATCTATTTATATATATATATACCGTAATATCGAACGCGAATAATTTGTCAGATAAGAGATCGATCGAGGGAATATAAACGAGAATATATTCTTCGTCGTTTCTACTTACGCATATGGACAGTGTCCCTTTTCTTACGATTGATTGATCACCGGTAAACTATGTACGTGTGTCGCCTATCTATCACCGAGTTCGTTAGAATTTCATTCGAGATACGGCCGACCGATTCGTACTGGACCGGAAGGAAGAGAACGAACAAGAGAAAGAGAAATAAAGAGAAGAAGGAAAGAGAGAGAGAGAGAGAGAGAGAGAAGAAAAAAAAGTGACTAAACGTCGTGCTAGGTCCAGGGCCAAACAGGCAACGGGCGAAGGACAACTGTGACGACGACGACAACATCGACGTCGATTTTGTGGGGATAAAAAATCGAGCAGATATCCTGCGTGCCCGTTAACTCGACCCAGGAACAGTGGGAAGGGTAGGAGGTGAAAGAGGAGGAGGAGGAGGAGGAGGAGGAGGAGAAGGAGAGGGGTGAGATGGGAATCAATTTTTTAAGGCTTTGTGTGTCTCCATCGACGTAGGAAAATGAAACCGGTAATGCGACGGCATTGATAGATTCAACGCTATTCGCGAAATGGCCGGATTATGCGCGGCATAAATACGCAATTTCGTTCCCGAATACCGTCGCTTTTCCCCCAATGGGAATCGCCGGTTCGCTCGGCGGCTCTCGAATTAACAAATTACGTTTTCCGTCGAATACGACCAGACAGGAAAAATGTCAAGTTGATAAAGACTATCTCCCTCTCTATCTCTCTCTCTCTCTCTCTATCTATCTATCTCTCTCATTACTTTAATAAACGAACAAATGAATGAACAAATTAATGAATGAAAATTTAATTAATAAAACAAATTCTTTTTTATTTTTCCTTCTATCACCTCCCCTCTATCCTCCATACACCACACACACACACACACACACACACACACACACACACACACACATATAGATTTCGAATAAAAGATGAGAAAGAAGAAAGCATATTTTCAACAAAGAAAAAAAAGAGAGAAAATAAATATATATATTAGCCGAGTTTGTTCAATATATCCGCATACCCTTCGATAATCCGATGAGAAAAGGCTGATAGAATACATATCATCCCTTCTCTCACCCTAACGACCAAAAAGCCCTGGTTGGCTCGTTTTATAATTATCCTCGAGCGAGTCGTCGCGAAAAGCCACCCCGCTGATCACGAACTAACGTACGTAGAAGATATCGTGGCGTCGGCCATTGTGCCGCGTTATGTTGTTAGCGTTCTCTCTCTCTCTCTCTCTCTCTCTCTCTCCCTCTCTCTCTCTCTTTCATTCATGCATTCATCCAACATACGAACGCACCCTTACATACCCCTCTACATACATATGTAGTAACTCCCTATTATCTCTTCCCGTGTCTTCTCTCTCTCTCTCTCTCTCTCTCTCTCTCCTCATTTTTTTTTATTTTTTTATTCGAACACATACATAAACGCGTTCAACCAGGTTTAGAGATATCGGAATTCCACTTCCGGTGGTGAGTTCACCACCTGGCATCGCACCACGACGTTCGTCGAACCGTGATGGTTATAACGAAAGAAGGAACGATTACATCACGTAATTTATACACTCATCATATATCTTTTTTCCCATTATCTTACGCGTTTCACCACCCCCTCGAAAGAAAAACAAAAATAAAAAAGAAAAAAAGAAAGAAAAGAATGATCCATAGAAACGACTGTCGAAACTTTGTCAGCTTCACTTTTGTCTCCTAATCATTTTCTGTTATTTTTTCCCTCTCTTATCTTTTTTTTTGCTTTTCGTTTATTTTTTCATAGACTTCGGTATCGCATGCTACGATCATTAAATCTCCCCGTATCGTTAAGTATTATTAAATTATATTACCGACTATGTAACGCCACTGACGACAATGTAAATTGACCACGATCGGGAGTTCGAAGAAAGATCGATTATCTCTCTTTCTCTTTTTCTCTTGTCACTTATTTATTTTCCTTTTGATTTACTGTAATACCATTCTCCATTTCCCATGAATATATTTTTCACCGTCAACTGAGACGATTTTTATAAATTATAAAAAAAAAAAAAAGAAAATGAAAACAATCTACGACCACTCCTCTTCTCTTCGGTTCGATTTTATTTATTATTTTTTCTTCCCTCTCCTTCCTTCCTTCCTTCCTTCCTTTTCTTTTCTCTTCTTCCTCTTTTTTTTTTTTGTTCTTTTCCTTTCCTTTTTTCTCCCTTCGAAAATTCCCTTTGATTATTTATCGTTGGCATAAAAGCACGGATTACCGACGATCCCAACTCCATAAATTAATAAGCTAAAACAGGTAGTATAGCCTGAGGTCTCCAAGATGGTATATATACGCCTCGACAAATTGGTCTCGGTAAGGATCGAAGGCTCGTGGTATTCTTCGTAACACTGTTTTTATGGATGGAGAATATCCATAGAGAAAGAGATAGAAAGAGTGACTGAGAGAGATAGAGAGAGAGAGAGAGAGAGAGAAACTCCAAGTAAACGCGATATCTCTCGCTTGGATTTATGCGAGCCGGTTATGGTCGTTGAATCTAAACCACTAGAGCTAGTAGTCCCCGGCCGTAAAGTCAAGATAATTAAATTATGGGAATAAAAAGTGAGAAAGAAGGATAGCCAAGGATGGGGTAGCTACGAGTAAGCTAGCAAGGAAATAAGAAAGAAAGGAGGGAAGGAGAAAGATATAAGGAAGAGAGAGAGAGAGAGAGAGAGAGAGAGAGAGAGCGAAAGAGAGAAAGAAAAATAATAAGAAGAAGACGAGTATCTACTCGATTCAAATCGACAGAGAGACGTCGAGAAGAAAAATCGTAAAAGCAGTCCAACCGACAAATCTGTATAATGTTTCGCGAGTTTTATCGCCTCGCGCCCCCTGCGATACTAAAAACACACGTTCTCCCTTTTCCCTTCCTTCCTACCCCTCCCCCTCTGCACCCCCCCCCTCTCTCGCGTACTATCTTTCTATCTTTCTCCAACACATAGATACGAGAATACCAACGCACGAAAAATCGAGAAGAACGCGACTCGAACGAATTTCGAAATGGAAATGAAAGATTTTATGTCCGAGTCCGAGGATTCGAGCTTTCGCTTCGGGAGGAAAAGAAAGGAAAGGAAAGGAAAGGAAAGGCTGTAGAGGGGTGGTAATGGGGTGAGACAGAAAAAGGATAGGGACTGTTTGAGGGTTTACTCGAAAAGGTGAAGCTGCCAACGAAAACGTACATCGATACGATACTACAGCGATTGCAAGTACTATAAGTCACGCTTTATGTTTCCCAGATCTAGGGATACGCGCATATAGTATAGATATATTATGGTTAAGTTATGGTATTTTCCACGTTACGCGTTTCGCTAACATTCCGCAGTTTTCGTCGATTAACGTCGATCGATTATATCGACACTTGGAGTGCTTTTTTTAAATGTTAATTTACGTCAATAAGATCCTAAAGTGTTTAAGATCCTTTTAAATGTGTTCAACGTATCGATCACCTCTACGTTATTTAACAATATATAACAACATATAACGCCAAGTTATTTAACCAGCTCTAACGTATTTTTTTTTTTTTTAACACCTTTATTATATCATGAAAAAAGGAATCATAACGTGTGATAATATCTCGAACGAAAAAAATTTACGATAATTTTTCGAACGATATTATAATCGTATATCACTGCAACAATAATATCTATATAAATTATTATGAAAATCCTCTTAAAGATCCTTCTAAATGTTAAATCTAAATGTATAACACCTCTATTTATTATTTAACAATATATAATTATATATAATATCGTATTATTTAATAGCATATTGCGCCTACGAGTTTAGGATTTCATGGGAAACAAAAAGAAATCATAAATGTGATAATATCTCGAACAATTATGATCGTACATATATCGTTATGATAATATTTCGAATGATATTATAATCGTATATCACTGCAATAATAATATTAATATAAATAATTGCGAAGATCGAGTTTTAAAAAATAAATTCGAAAATTAGAACAAACGTTGATGACCGTAGTTTGGCCTAACGCTTGATATCAGACGACGACTAGAGTACTTTGAGATGACTGGACTAACTAATCTCGTCACGTAGTGCCATAATCGTTCTAGGTCGCTCGCGTTAATCAAGTTCCGAAAATACAGGAATGGCCGGAGGTGTAATTTCTCCCTTATATACGGGTGTTAAAGCTCGCCGGAATGGCACCCCATGCATAACGCTTCTCTTTATCTATCCATCTCACTCTCTCTCTCTCTCTCTCTCTCTCTCTCTCTCTCTCTCTCTCTCTCTCTCTCTCTCTCTCCCTCTCTCAATTACTTCAAGTACATAGGAGCACTGTCTTACTCTTTCATGCTCGTCCTTAACATCTCTAGTCGTAGACTCCACCAACTCGTAACTAGTACAGCTAATATATATATATATATACACATATATTTATATAAATTTATATATACGTGTATATATATGTATACATATATATCTATATGTATATACATAATACATATATATATATATATATATATATATATATATATATATATATGTATATGTGACTATATCGTAAAGCATACGACGAAGGTATTAAATCTTCCAAACTAAATGGGACAAGAGAAACTTACGCTAAATCGTTGGCCCATTCGTTAGATAAAGTATATACCTATTCGAAAAGCCAGAAAGCTTTATGCGTGCTACTTTCTAGGACGTCGAGAAAAAGTAAAAAGAAAATTAAAAAAAGTAAACAAAAAAATTATAAAAAACGAGCAGTAACGTATCGTTTATCTAGGAAGACTATAAACTCTACCGATCCTCCATCTTTTCCCTCAATAGATATACATTTCGTGGCAATGGGAGAAAATTGCCTCTAGACGCGTTAACCTATAATCTCGATAGAATACATCACTGTATGCGTTTCGTCTCACAAAAATCGGTATATCTGCATGTATGGATATATATGTGTGCGTATATTTGTACGCGGGTCTGTGTATACGAGCAAACGTTCTCCTGGGGGATCTCTTGCTGGCAACGGATTCGTTAAAAAAGAAAAATAAAAAGAACAAAAGAAAGAACAAGAAAAAGAAAAAAAAAGAACAAGCAATAACGATATACGATAGCTGTGAATATATCGAAAGGATATAATTCTATTTAATTGATTATTTCGAGGATCATAGAAGCGAAGCTAAAGAGGAAACCAGGAACCATTAAGTTATACCAGCAAGTATCTTTTATTTTCATATCTCCCTTTCTCTCTTTTTCTCTCCTTCCTTATCTGCCTGCTTGATTTACAAAAGAGAAAGAGAGAGAGAGAGAGAGAGAAAGAGAACACGTCGAAACCCCTCCAATATTTTTTACGAAAGACTAACATCTCTTACGGACGATCGGCTTCTAATAACTGCCGCCATTATGTCGGATTACCTTAACTACTAGATAAAAAAATGAGAAAGAGAGAGAGAGAGAGAGAGAGAGAGAGAGAGAGAGAGAGAGAGAGAGAGAGAGAATAGGATGGAAGGTAGTAGGTAGTCAGATAGATAAAGGAAAGAAGGAATGTAGGTAGGTAGATAGATAGAGGATGGAAGGGGGTGAAATGTTTTGTGTTCGCGTAGCCTTTAAATCCCAACTTTAAATTCATTTCGCACCGACGATCGACTCGCCATTGTCCCCGCATCTGTTCCTCCGGTCTTTCTCGTTCGCAGGGTTTAGCTTAGGAATTAGGGGTCGGTACTCGATTTCATTATCGGTGTAATTTTAAAGTGGCTGTCAAGGGGTTGGTCGCGCTAGCTTTTGACGCTTCCTTGACTGACGGAAAGGGTCGTTGTTCTTCTATCTTCCTTTCTCTCTCTATCTCTATCTCTCTGTATTTCTATCTGTTTATCTCTCTTTCTCTTTATCTCTCTCTTTCTCTTTCCCTCTCTCTCTCTCTCTCTCTCTCTCTCTTTCTCTCTCTATCTCTTTCCGATTCTCAAAGCTGAATCATCGTTTAAAACATTTCGTTCCGCTCGAACGAATGAACGGACATATGACAGAATGAACGAACGCGCGAGGAGCACAAGATCGAATCTACACGCTTTTACTAAATTAATATTGTAGTACACCCTTTTTTCCCTATTCGCCTATATGAACCATCACGTAGACGAATAAAAACGCAAAATGACGAGATAAAGGAAAAACGTATGAGATCGTTGGATGTCGTTACACGTCCTCGTTGATCGGCCTTTTCTTAGACAGAAAGAACTTAGCCGTCTTATTTTCGAGCATCTCCTAGGGAGCATCAAATAATACGTTAGATTAAGTACAAGTGTTCACGAGCAAACAATCCGGCGACCCTAAATCCTCTCGTGAATAGCTCGCCTGTTCGACGGTAGACACTCCTACACACAAATAAATTCACACATACATACACACACACGCACACACATATACACGTATATATATGTATGTATAAGGAAGTAACCTATATATGTATACAAGTAAAACGTCCTATGAATTCTCGATGGTGGTCCCTTTGGTACGCACAATGAACACACCATCGTCATCGTTGTGTCGTCGTTGTCGTTGTCGTTGTTGTCGTTCAATGTCCGCCATAGACCATAAATAAATTTGTGAAAGATATTCCTGGCTTCTACGGGAGCTTGTTATTTTCACACTCATACCAAAAGAAACCATCGGTTCTACCAGGCAGAGAGAGAGAGAGAGATAGAGAGAGATATAAAGAGAGTGAGAGAAAGAGAGAGAGGAGAGAGAGGAGAGAGGGATGGACGGAGGGAAAGATCAGAAAAAAAGTCCATTGAAGAAGGCCGTAGGGATGAAAAAAGAAAAAAAGGCGAAGCCACCCTCCTGCGCTGACATAACAAGCAGCAGCACAGGGAACGGGAGAACGGGAGAGGAGAGAGGGATCGAGCAATCTCTCCCTTTGAAGCTTTACCAAAGAAGGATCGGAGGAGATCCTTGCCGCCTATGCCTGTAACTTGTGTCTGTGCCCCTTTCCTCTCTGCCTGTGCTTCTCGTTGTTGTTTACGGCGAGACACCGTATCCGAAAGAAAATGAACACGACAGAAAATTGACCATCGCGTGTCTACGGATAAACGATATACCACCAACCAAAAATTATCCTCCTCTTCCGTTTCGGCTTACTTCACTCCATTTATGTCCGTGCCTTATGGCTGATCGAGAGCGTCCGTATCGGGAAAGTAGATCGCTTGAAATAACATCGAGAGGGCACGGTCGAGAATAAAAGAGTGAGAGATTGAAAGAGAGATAGATAGATAGATAAATAGAGAGAGAGAGAGAGAGAGACAAAAAGGAAAAAAAAAGAGTCCTTCCTCTCCTAGAGCTTCGAGAGCACTAATGTCTAGACAATATTTGTCTTGACCAGGGCAAGAAAATAATAAGCGAGGAGAGAGGGGTGTATGCTTATATATATTCTATATACACGAATATATATACGTACACTTTATATATATATATGTATGTATTTATATATATAAAAGTATGTATATGGATATATATAAAAGTATGTATGTATATATATATATATATATATATATATATATATATATATAAATATATATAGGTAGCTACAGATATCGGAGTACGAAGGTCATAACGGAGTTATGAGCTGTGAGGTAGTTAAAGTTTTCAACTGCCAAGCACCCTATATACCTTCCTCTTTCCACTCTCCTCTCCTCCTCCTCCTACTCCTTCCTTTCTCACTCACTCTCCTATATTGCCATTTTCGGCACTGTCGGCAGTCCAAAGCTCGTTCGTTACGTGTTTCGCGCTAAATTTGTTCGATATCCTCGAGGAGTACCGTAAATCCGGATATATCCCAGGAAATTGCCGTTCTTCGCCATCGGTTTGCTGCTGCTGCTGCTGTTGCTCTCTCTCTCTCTCTCTCTCTCTCTCTCTCTCTCTCTCTTTCTGTCACTCTCTCTATTTTTCTCTCTTAACTTCCGACGTGAGTTACGGGGAAAAAACAAAAAAGAAAAATAAAAAATAAAGGGAGGGAGAGTGAAAGATACGATACGGGTGGCATGCACCACAGTATGGATCATTTCGTGAGATCATTAGTCGAAACGATTAAAAAAATTCAAATACGTTTTAACAATGACGCGTCAATGTTCGACAGTAATTTATTAAACGAACAACACTAATATATCGTATTAAACATTATTACTGACGGAACACTATTATTGTTAAATTATTGACTACCTTAATGATCTTATCATTTTCAAGGGACATTCGAGATAACACAGAGAATAACACGGAGAGAGAGAGAGAGAGAGAGAGAGAGAGAGAGATACAATGATTTTAACTTAAAACACCCCACATAGAACGAAAACTATTGACCGAATCGTGCCACAAGTTTGAAAACGTGCTCGGTTAGGCTTCGTGCCGTTTCCCTAACGCTCGTCTCCTTCCCTCCCTCTCCCCCTCTTTCCCTTTCGTCCTCCCAATTCCATCCCCCTACTCTCTCAGTCACCACTAATGACAACACCGGGGTTCTTCGGCCCCTATCATAATTCGCAGCTTCTGCTTTTCTCTCGAGGGTTGTTGACACAATGCGGGCGCCTTACCGCAGTCCCATTCGTGCCTAAGACCGTCGAATATCAATAACGATAGACAGATAGAGAATAAAAGAGAGAAAGAGAGAGAGAGAGAGAGAGAGAGAGAGAAAGAAAAGAAAAGAGAAACGTAAGCGAAAGGAAGAAAAGAATCTCATCGTTCGAAGGATAAAACGTACACGTCCACTAAAATTCGAAAGCACATCGTTTGGAAAGTGATCCTACGGGAACCCAACGCTCGTGACAGGATCAAAGGGAACGTTTTGTCCTAATGATGGTCGAACTCTCTTTCTTTATCTCTTTCTCTCTCTCTCTCTCTCTCTATCTATATCTATCTCTCTATTTCTTTCTTTCTTCCACTCCGGAGAAGTAGCCGCGGGGCTTCGTTCACAATATCGTGCGTTAAATCAAATCGAGAGTCTCGCTAGTGGGTCAAAAAAAAAAAAAGAGAAAAGAAATATCGGCAAAGATCGTTTTCTCGTCACGAAAAATACCATATCCCCATAATCCCATATCCCCATTCATCTCGCGCAAATTAAGTAACGATCGACCACCAATAAAAGAAATTATTAATCGCATTGCTCTATTTTTATAGAAAGAAATACTTTTCGCGTTCATATAAACCTCTTCATGCTATTTCGTTCCAAGCTTTTAGTAATATCAATTTGATTTCGTACGTTTCTCCTATGAACTCTTTCACTATTTCTCCATCTCTCTTTCTCTCCTTCGCAATGGGATTCATTGCCATTAGAATTTATACGAGGTCTAATGTAACCGAGAGAAAAGAGAAAGGTAAAGAGAAATAGACAGAGATAGTTATAGAGACAGAGATAGAAACACCGAACAGAAATTCGCGTAGGAGCAGCTGCTATAATGATTACGATTCTCCTTACCCTAAAAACGATGCCTCTAATACAACACTCGTCGACTCGCGAACAATTAATCTAAATGTCACCGAGAGTTAATTTATACCGTTCTACGATCGTATATCAAGTACTATCTTCTTTGGATATTCTCCAGGGATATATATATATATATATATTTGTGTGTGTTTGTATGTGTGTGTGTGTGTGTGTATGTGTATGTGTATAAAGCATTTCCCGTTAACCAGGCAACTCTGCTTTTATCGACCCTTAGACCAGGAGCTTCCTCCTATCGTTACCTTCGTAGCTTTCGCGTCAAAGTTGTTTCACGGTTTAATTACTTTCAGGAAAACACAGAGTGAGAGAGATGGAGAGAGAGAGAGAGAGAGAGAGAGAGAAAAGAAGAGAAAGAGAAAAATAAAGACAGAGTGAGAGAGAGAGAGAGAGAGAATCGACAGCGTTCGCGCACTTCTACACGACCAATGCACGACATTTTCAACCCAAGAGAGTCTATTAGAAGACCTACTATTAGACTCGAATGTTAGGCCGTTAGGCTAAAAAGATGCCAAGTGGAGAAGGAAAGAATATCATTACGCAGTCCAGTCCAGAAAATGAAATAGATCGTACAAAACGAATCCAAACCGTTCAAGTTTTTTATCACGACCGGGACATTAGAACCGTGTCATTGAAAAACGTCGAGTAACCGTAGAAACAGCTTCTCGTTTCTTAACGTTTGGATGAAATATATCGTAAAGATAGAGATAGATAGATAGATAGATAAAGAGAGAGAGAGAGAAAGAGAGGCCAGAAGCACCTACTAACGTCCGGAATGAATAAACGTTGGAAAAAAAAAGAGAAAGAAAAAAGAAAGAAGGGAAAGAAGAATTGTCATAATTTCTAATTCAAATGCCATCGTGTATATATCTACACACAAACACACACGGATGCACGTATGCACGCACGCACGCACACACATACACCGTATAATATCGCCATCATATATTCTAATTAACGCAACCGGCGATGTAGGAAAAACGATCGTTTAAAATTCACTAGAACGCTAACGGGACAGAGAATATCATCTTCATAAAACTCGCTAACGATCCTGAAGCTAGGAACCTTTTACTTCATATAACAAACTCGTTGCAACTTTAAATGCTTCCGAATCGTTATGTTAATATTTATCCGTCAAATCGTATCTCTCTCTCTCTCTCTTTCTCTCTCTAACTATCTATCTCTTTCTATCTGTCTCTTTCTCTCTCTCTCTCTCTCTCTCTCTCTCTCTCTCTCTCTCTCTTTATTTATCTCCCTTTATCCTTCTGTCTTTCTCTCTGGATCTCCTACAAGTTTTATTACCTGAATTATTATTACGTCGCCTAACAGTAAAAGAGCGAAAACGACGCGTGTCAAGCGAGAAAACGAGGCACCTACGGACCAATCGAAACGCGCTATTTCATTGGATCACGATTTCGCATACGGGAGTAGGGACATTAACGATAAACCTTCGGCTCGTGTAATTGTAAACAGAGGGTACTTTACGCGACGATAAATCCTTCTACGTTGAGCGTTACGTTCTCGTCGTTCTCGTTACTTTATTCCATTTGATTAATTCCGAACAATAAAAGTACCATAAAAAAGCGAGAGAGAGAGAGAGAGAGAGACGTACAAAGAAAAAATAAAAAATTAAAGAGAGAGAAAGAGAGAGAGAGAGAGAGATTCAAACGATACAATTTCATCGATCTTACGGAAAAAATAAATGAATGTTCTCCGATCCGAACGTGGCTCCTTTTTCACATACTACATTTCAAGGAAAAACGAAACATTCGGAACTATCCATAGGACTTGCTTTAACCTTCCTTAACATGATGCTAGAAGCCAAGGATAAAGTCGTAATTTGAACGGTGTAGCAAGTCTCGCATTCCGAACGCGACTTAACTCACTTTATCTATCTATCTATCTATCTATCTATCTATCTATCTATCTATCTATCTATTTCTCTTGTCTTTATGTTTCTTTCCTTCGGTTTTCTCTATTCGATCGTCGTTCTCATCGTTACGCCTTCTTCTTCTTCTTCCTTAATACACCATACCCTCCCCACCCACACCCATCCACCCCGCTCCCGAGTCTCCCTTTCCGTTCAGTCGCAATAAAATTTTTTTCCCTTTCCTTCTTCTTTTTTTCTTCCCCTCTTCCCTCTCCTCCCCCATCCTCCTCCTCCTCCTCCTCCTCCTCCCACCCTTGCACAAGATAAACTCAGACACACGGACTCAATGAAGATATTAAACGTCCCCGGAGCAAATATTTCTAATTGCTTTGGCAGTATCTCGTACGGACGAGGAGTTAGTTTCATAAAATCTTTATTATCCTGATATTTAGAGTTCCAGCACCAATGACGATAGACGACGGTACGGATCGTAAGATGGATTTCGTGACTTCCTATCGTACGTAGAACGTTCCACGTTTCTTTATTTCTCTCTCTCTCTCTCTCTCTCTCTCTCTCTCTCTCTCTCTCTCTCTCTCTCTCTCTCTTTCTCTCTCTTGCAAGTTATATCGATCCGTGCGTCTCCTTCTTCATTTTCTTTTCTTTATTTTTTACGAACACCGTTCGGTAAATGTTAAGTATACTATTATTCGCCGTTATTAATCACGTCGAATATACTTACGTGTCTCGTCGTTAAAACCCCACCTCCTAATCAACTCGCTATTACTTTCCCTTATTGTCTCGAAGGAAACTTTTATTCGGTTATTCGAATTACTTAGAGTTTTATTAACGCGACCGCTCTTAAACGGCAAGTGCAATTAATTGCGAGTATTATTACGGTTTATCATTCGGAGATCTTTACGTAATTTCATGATAATCAAATTTTGTCAAAGTAATTGGTACGATTTTTCTTTACCTTTCTTCTTCTTTGTTTTTTTTTTCCTTGAGGAAAATTTTATCCGTTGAATATCATACAACGAGTAATGGAAGTAAATATTCCGATATGTTGCAATATCTGCGTGAGAAATAATATATAGAAATTCTTATTATATAAAAAAAAAAGCTAAATAATACACAAAGAAAAAGAAAATATCGGAATATATTACTAACCATCGGTATATTAATTTGTAAAATAGGTAAATAATAATAATAATACTTGTTTTGTATGTACTAGAAAAAAAGAAAAAGAAAATTATTATTCGCCTTAATGTTTGTTAAAAAAAAAAAAAAACAAACAAAAAAAACGATAGTAATTACAGAAAACGGACAAAGAAGAAGAAGAAGAAGAAAAGAAGAAGTATTGATGCACGCTCATAAATATTATTATCTATATATTAATTTCTAAAAGAAATAAATAGATATACTATACTTTCTAAAAGTACGGCACAAAGAGTAATCGCGATAATCACCCATGGTATTTCGTAAATACAGAAACTAAAAGATCTCCCACCGTCACACCTACGTTCTAAGCGAGTAGACCAAGTCTCGAAAAGCGTTAAAATATGTTCGAACGTTTATTCTTAGATCGGCGATAAGCGATGCGAGCATGCTCGTCGCACGTGCTTCGAGTGTATGGTACTTAATTAAATTAAAAGAAGAGAAGCCTTTGAAAGAGAATTTTGCCCGAGTGCGCCGTACTGTG
>OU964971.1:2000884-2048384 GCA_918808275.2 Dolichovespula sylvestris | reverse complement strand
CGCACCTGATGCCCGTTAACGTGTACTAGACGCGTCTGGATATCCGATCGTACCTGAATTCTGCTTCGTGTACGGATTCAAACGTGCGTTGCGCGTCCTAATTGCGTTACGCGAAGACAATGGTCCGTGCCAATGTGCTATAGGAGAATGGGAGGGAGAGAGAGAGAGAGAAAGAGAGAGTAGGGGAGGGGGTATAGGAGAGAGAAAGAGAGATTGCCTCGTCGAGCGGAATAAGCTTGCGATTCCTCGGTTCACCGAATGCATGCTAGTTCGATATACAAATCGAACAGGCTTAGTATCGTATAACGATACCCTATCTACGACGGCTTTTCTAATCCCACCAATACCGATTAGGATCTATTAGTAAAATACATTTGGGGATGGGTAAGGGGTAGGTAGGAGGGGAGAGGTGGAGGGAATGGACGGCGCGCAGAAAAGGCGAATTTATTTAACGCAGGATATTTCACTGGTCGAGCGATAGTTCTTTTATTATGGTGATAATATAACATGAAAGTACGATTTATAAAATATATCTCTTTTTTTCCTTTTTTGAGTACACACCTCCAGCATACGTTCTTGTGAACCGTAAATATGACAATCGTGAGAGTCAGATCGTACGAAATGGTAAAACTCTGCGTTAGATTGGTTCGTACGTACATACACACATACGTACCCGCTAACTCTACGTGAAATTACGTTATCGACGGGGGGAGGGGATAGGAAGGGGGAAGAAAGAAAAGATAGAGAAAAAAGGAAGCAAAAAAAAAAAAAGAAGAAAAAAGAAATAACGAGAAAAAAATATGGATGCAGGTGTGTAAGTCCATTACATGATTTTATCGTCGGAGGCAATTTTAACGCCGCGAGATCTCGCAAGCGAGAATGTAAAAAAGAGAGAGAAAGAGAAAAAGAGACAGACAGAGAGAGAGAGATAAATAGATAGATAGAGAGAGAGAGAGAGAGATACACTAGAAGAACACGATGGAAGTAGGTAAGGGCGGAAATTCGCGGACACGGCGCAATAAATCGTAAATGGCCGACCTATAGCCCGCGGGGGGCGTTCTCCGTTAGAAGAGAGGGCAATCATAGTGTTCAAGAGAAATAGAGATAGAGATAGAGATAGAGAAAGATAGAGAGGGAGAGAAAAAAAGCTAGAGACTGAGAGAGAGAGAGAGAGAGAGAGACTGCGAAAGCAAAGAGTATCTTTTTCTCGCGCCGTATATACGTTTTAAAACGCAATCAGCGTCACTCGTGCGCAACCGTGGCGCGCGCAATCTCGACTCGAATCGATCGATCTCCACGTTCGCGATCCTATCGACCAAGAAAGAACTCACTATTAGCTACCTATATAGTTTTTCTCTAGGAAAAACTCTATCACGCTGCCGGCTATCAATATTATCGTTTAGCGTTTCACGCATATTATACTTTCCATTTCCCTAACTAGCGGAGAATACGAGTGCACCTGCGTTCAAGACAGGGTATCGACCTTCGAACGTTTATGTATGTAGATATACCGTCTGTATGTATGAATGTATGTATATATATTTATATTTATATGGTTTGTGTATGTGCGTTTAAAGATATCGTGATCATCAGATCGTCTCTCTCTCTCTCTCTCTCTCTCTCTCTCTCTCTCTCTCTCTCTCTCTCTCTCTCTATCTATTTGTTTTATAAACACCTTCTAATAAATAAATATCTAATATAGCAAAGTGTTTCGGACTGCATCGACTATTCTTTTTACGCGCACGCGTGTGTGTGTAAAAATAAAATAATATAAAACTTTTCGTGCATAAAATTGTTAAATATTACCACAACACATTGCTCCTCCAATTACAACTGAATCCTTCGAAAATCCAATCGATCTCAAAAGATCCATAATCCGTCCATAATAAATATCGGAGAGTGCAATATATAGAATAAATGGTACGAGGCAGAGTAAAAAAAAAAAAAAGAAAAGAAAAGAAAAAAAAGGAAAAAAAAGGAAATAAAGAGAAACGAAAAGAAAAGAAAGGAAAAGAGGAGAAAAAAATCAACCCGGTGAATGCAGTCGCGTGATATGGTAGATCCACTTTAAAGAGAGCCATGTGACATACATGTCAAAACAAGAATGCCTTTGAAACGACGAAATCTGAAAAGAAAGCTTCGTTGCGGCCTCTTAACCATAAAGAAAGAAAGAAAGAAAGAAAGAAAGAAAGAATGGAAAAGAGAGAGAGAAAATAAAAGTACCCGCGTCATTTACACGGTTGAACACGTTTAGAGAGGCAGCACAACGGCGCGTGTGTACGTACGGGCGCAATGTTTCTTCTCTCTGGAGCTATCACATACACACAAGGCCACTGAACTTGCTACTTGAACCTAGAACACGCTGTAACGTTGTGGTTTTTGCGGTCCCTTAGATTTTCTAACGTTTCTCTTCCCGCTAGGATTCTCTTTTCCCTCCCCCCTCCATCCCGCCTCACCCCACTCCACTACCAATAACGAACGGCACAACCCCTTTTATAGTGCTCTTATTAGCACAATGAAGGTATACGCACTCTCCAAAGGTAATATCTCGAGATGATAATGATAACTCGTTCCTGATTTCCTGGTGCGGTTTGTTAGGCACGAGCCTACCTCTTTTTCTCTCTTTCTCTTCTAACTTGCTTCGTGGTTAATGGACGATACGTACGGTAGAAAAAGACAGAAGTAACAAACGACGAAGACGAAGACGAAGACGAAGAAGAAGACGAAGACGAAGACGACTATGATGATGATGAGGATGAGGATGATGATGATGATGATGATGATGATGATGATGATGATGATGACTACGACGAGGACGACGAAGACGACGACGACGACGACGACGACGACGAATAAGAATAAAAAGATTGAGAAGAAATGGAATAAAACTAGTCCTAAGACGGCACCGGCACGCCCTGGCCACAAGGCAAAATCTTCCAAGAAACTATCCTGATTATTATTACCCAACACGAAACTCGGAAGCTAAAGGAGAACTCTCCGAAGCTCTGCGAACGGCTACGACCGTTTTCATAATAATCGCTTTGGAACCACTCCGTTGTAATTATCCAGGGCAATGAGTAATAACGGTATGGGGGAAAAGAAAATAAAAAGAGAGAAAGAGAGAGAGAAAAAAGAGAGAGAGAGAGAGAAAGATAGTAAGAATATTCACTCGTATGCAACTACGAGAAAAGCTAAACTTTGCTCGGAACTATCTCTATTCACTTTCTTGTTGGAGACTTCAATTTAACGGGTGATTTAACTTCAAGCTGTAGTCATTTTCGTTTGACAAGGAATAATCGTATAAGAGGGATGACGAGTGTATGATGGAATTGAGAAAGAACATGATTTCAACCGTGTGAATATTTAACGGATTCTTTATCTCTCTGCCTCTCTCTCTCTCTCTCTCTCTCTCTCTCTCTCTCTCTCTCTTTCTCTCTTTATTTCTTTCGAAGATGTTCTCTTTGTTGCGCCTCATTTAGCTTGATCTTGTACCCCTTCGTGAAAGAAGACGAAAAAGATGAAGGAGAAAAAAAAAGAAAGAAAAAGAAAAGGAATTTTCACGGATAAAAAAAGCGAGGGTTGGTCGAATCTAAATTCTCGCTAAATCTCTCGACGCCTCGTTTGAGTTCGCCTCGTTGATTTGACGTACCAAACGATCTAACGGTCCCGACAGTTACCAAACGTTTGAATACACCGAAGAAATTGTTATCTGCGAAGATCGACGAAATTATTATGCTCTTACAGAGATCGTCGTTTTCGTTCTACAATAATATCGTTAAGGGATACGTAAACGATCATTATTTTCTTCAAACTAACGATTTCTTTTTCCTCGAATAAAAATGAAAATTCTTATTAATACTAAATATATATATATATATTATACATATATTCGTATGAGTCTAACACAGCAATTTAAATGACGATTTTTTGAACAGCGATTTAAATCACGATCAGTAGAAAACGTGGCGATTAAAAATTCACCTCCTTCGTTTATTATTATATAAAATAAAAAGAAAAGCAAAAAAATATAATAACGGATTGTTCGGTCATTTTTATCAAAACACAAATTCGTCGACTTAACAAATACGATAAGGTAATATTTCTAAATAAAGTAAAACTACAAATATTGCAATAAACAGTTTCTACTGTACTTTTCAAAGTACTCGTCATATTAACAGATATGATAAAATAATATTTCTAACATTAATCAACCCGAGACGACCGTCGCGCACGTACATAAGTGAAGTACTTATAACGGATCAGAAATTCACTCCGAGTTATTAAGGAGGAGTAAACGAAGAATAAAACCAGGTAGATCGTTTTAAGTGCTTTTCATAATATTACTTTCAAACGTAAATAAATATATTATCTTTGTCTCTTTGTCGTTCGACTCGTTCCATATGATCACGGAGTAGAGACTTCGCGATTAAACTCGTTTATGTACATTCGCGGGGATGGACGACATTTTAGAAATAATCGCTAATAACCGATGCTAATGTGGAGGTAAAACAATAGAGCAACAGCAACAGTAACAGCATCAGCAATTGTAGCAGTAGTAGCAACAGCAGAAGCAGCAACAACAGTAGTAACAGTAATGGTCTCTATAGTCTCTAATGAGTCAGAACTCGAAAGGAGAGAGAGGGAGGGATTCTCTGTCTCTCTCCCTCTCATTGCATCTCTCTCGCTCATTCGTTCTATTGTTTTTTATATCTACCAAAAAGATATATATATATATATATATATATATATTTGTGTGTGTGTACAACACTCATATTTATACTTTCATGATCGGCTTTACTACTACTACTACTACTATTACTACTATTATTACTACTACTACCCCATTGCGAGATGGACGAAAGCAAAAGGCGAGCGAGGCATCCCCTACTTCTTCCACCCTCTACTACACTCCAACCAACCAACGAATCTTCCTTTACCGCCCTTTCGGAGCCGATTTCGTAGCTCAAAGGAACCGAAGCCGCGCCGTAATTAACGATTACAAAGTATTTCGTACAGATGATTATCAGTCTGTCCCGGATGCACCGGCATCCACCCCGCACCATAACTTCCGGTACTTTGATGTACCTCGTATTCTCTTGTTTTCTGCCCCATTGTGTAGTCTCTCTCTCTCTCTCTCTCTCTCTCTATCTCGTACTACCCTCCCACTACTACTAACCCTACGTACTCGTCTCTCTCTCTCTCTCTCTCTCTCTCTCTCTCTCTCTCTCTCCTCTTCTCTTATCACATCACATCACATCAAATCTTCCCTACTAATAGCATCGCCCAACCCCTTCTTAGTATCGACCAATGAACAGTTCTCTACAATTCTATATATACATATATATACATGTGTACATATATATATATCACATCACAATAACCATGACGATCTCTCGATATAATAAACGCTACTACGTTTTATACATATCTCTGAGCACTTAGAAAGATCATAGAATAACAGATTACGCACACGAGAATTGTTATGATTCACTAAGTAACGTGTATCGTCCACGCTATTAAACAATAATTGTTTACTTTTAATTGGCGATCCATTCTTACGATCGATCGTTCTTTCATTTCAGTCCTTATCACTCAAAAAAAATTTCACAACATAAGTTTTTCGCTCAATCGTCAATTTTATAGATATCGTGTAACAAGGATAAATAATAGATCATTTTTATTGGACGATCCACCATTAATAAAATATCTTAGATAAATGTTATGTGAAGTACGAATGAAATAAAATATGATTTGTCGATTGAATCGAATACTATCGATTGGATAATACTGGATAATGATAATACTAGAACCATCGATTTATTTTTATGACCGTCAATTTGACAAGTACATCAAAAAGAAAAAAAAATTGATCCATTTTAATCATAATTTTTATGACTGTCAATTTGGCGTTTATTTAAAAAAAAAAGTATATATATATATATTCACTGTCATTCTTACTTTATTTAATTTGACAATAATAGACGAACAAAAAGTCGAGTAATTATGATTTCGATCGTTGATAATTATGAATTGTAATTAGAATTTTGACAAAAAAAAAAGAAAAAAATGAAAAATTTGTAATTTTTAAATTAAAAAATGTAAGTAGCACCATAGATAAAAATTAATCCAACTGATACCTGTCATCAAGACCATAAAAATGATCGTTCACGTCTAACCACCCTATCATTTTTCTTCACACTAATTTACCAACGCATCTCATAATCTCCATTCTTTTCTGTCCGTCCTAGCGCACGTTTCCATTTCAATTCGACGTCGGTGGGCCTTGGTGGCAACACTCGATTCGATTATCTCATATCTTTCGTGGAATTACGTGCACTCTAGCATTTAGCGAGAGAGAGAGAGAGAGAGAGAGAGAGAGAGAGAGAGAGAGAGAGAGAGAGAGAGAGAGAGAGAGAGAGAGAGAGAGAGAGTAAGAGAAAGAAAGAGAGAGAAGAACTCTCTCGTCGAATGGCACTCCGGGACGACTTCGGATTGAAGTTTGCTTTTAAGCAGCGACGATAAGAAGGAGTCATTCGATCTACGTTCACGTATACTTAAATATGGTACATACGTACGTAAGTACGTAAGGATATAAGTAGGTACGTACATACACATACATACATATATATATATATATATATATATATATATTTATATATATTATATATTATACGTACGTATAAGGATCTAACGACTTTCGGGCATGAAAGAGAAACCGAGTGGCACTTTAGATTTTATAAGAGCAACGCAGAAATCTCATCGCGTGATTTCCAGATGGATTCACATAAGGTATAAAGAAATATATATATATATATATATAATTTTTTCGTGTTTCGTCGACGCGGTTAAGAGAAAGAGAAAGAGAAAGAGAGAGAGAAAGAGAGAGAGAGAGAGAGAGAGAAGACAAGAAAGAGAAAGAAATAAAAATACGATCAAGTTAAGGGTTAAAAAGCGAAACAACGGCGACTACGACGACAAACGATGAACGACAACGAACGACGACGACGATCGTTAACTCGCGAAGCTTTTCCGAAAGGATTACTATCGCTTTATTGTTAAACGAGAGAAGTAGAAAATAGAAGGAGAAAGAGAGAGAGAGAAAGAGAGAACCGTTTCGATTTAATAGATTCGTAAATACGTAGCTGCATTGTGCACGGCTACTGACGAAGTTAATGACGTGTTAGGATCATAATGGCGGCATCTCATCGTTTCAACCGAGTAAGGTGTATATAAAGCATATGTTTTAAAGGTTTTCGAGTAATCGTCCATTAAAGTACATGCCCGTACGGACGACGAGGACGAGGACGAGGACGAGGACGAGGACGAGGAGGAGGAGGAGGAGGAGGACGAGGACGAGGACGACGGTACAATGGGTAGCGGGGCGTGAGCCCGTTAAAGGGGCTACGATTAAATTTAATTATCAAATTTTACGATTATTTGAGGCTCTGCCTCTGTACGTCGACAGACACCCGAACGAACACCAAACGAATTCCCCATCTCTTTCTTTCTCTCGTTAATATAAGTTGAGAGAACGAGACACGGAAATAGAATAGGGTGTTTCTCTCTCTCTCTCTCTCTCTCTCTCTCTCTCTCTCTCTCTCTCTCTCTCTCTCTCTCTCTTTCTCTTCTGACGAAGTGTAACAAAAAATGAATTAGAATTTTCAGGCACCGGACAGAAGGGCCCAATAAAGCCATAAAACGACGAGATACCACCGTGGCTCGGGTTACGTTACTTCTATCCCTCTCCTTTCTCTCTCTCTCTCTCTCTCTCTCTCTCTCTCTCTCTCTCTCTCTCTCTCTCTCTCTCTCTCTCTCTCATCCTTTCTTTCTCTATTTCGCTACGGTATTCTCTCGTTTACGATGGCAAACGCAAAGCGTGCACGCCATGATCATTTCCCCCTGAACGTTTCTCGCGAATCTCTCATAAAATTCTTTTAGGATATAGAACACGAATAGACACACACAAAATTCGTGAAACTATTTCATTTGAAAAGAGTACGCGACGATTTTAAAGAAGAAAATTTTTTTTACTCGTTCGACCTCTTTATTTAAAAGGATATCCTCCAACTTGATAACGTCGTTCGAGTCTCTAATGGGAGATTTAAAACATATATATATATATATATATATATATATATATATATATATATATATATATATATATATAAACAACCGATTGAATGTATTAAACCGTATAACGTAGGAGCAAAGTATTTACGAGGAAAGTCGAATAAGCGTTGCGTGAAAATTTTATGAAAATTAATATTGTTTTACTCGTTTTCATTTCTCTCCTTTTATTTCATGTAATTAAAATTTTTTACAAGAAATGTTTCTTTTTGCTTTCTTGATTCTTATATTTATATGCCTCGTTTATTTATTATTAATATTTTATTCGATCCTACACAATGATTAATGTATTTCGTTAATTATTTCAAGATTTTTTATATTTTCCGTCGTAAGAAATGTTTGGGAAACGCTATATTAAAGATCGATCTATAAAATATATATATATATATATATATATATATATATATATATATATATATATATACACACAAGCACACACCGAAATAGAAGAGGAGAGACATTACAGGAAATTGCTTTCCCATTCAGTTCCCGTTAACTAAAACGTGACGATCGAAAAGGAAAAGCCATAAATAGCCTTTTCTAAACGTACGAGGAGTTCTTTTACAATCTTAACCAAACAACCCTATACCGCCCCATTACTAAGGGCTCATCAAAAAGCAGAAATCGGTTCCCGGGTTAGTGTTCCTTCCTTTTGTTTCTTAGTCCTCCCCCCTCCCCATTGTTTCCCGATAGATATAAACCTATCCTTTTATTCCTGGGATTAAAGAGCTTCGAATATGCCAGGCGTAAAACCGATAGCTTTAATAAAGTCAGGAATCCCGACTATTTCATTCCGACTACTTCGTTTCCGACATTCCGAATAGGATGGAGAGACCATCAACCTCTTACAAACCTCTTTACAACCTTTTCCTCTATCCGTCGATGCTGCACGCATCGAAAAAGCGATCTAAGACGAAGAGGGAAGTACTTAACAAATACGAGAGGGGAAGAGAAAAAGAAAGAGAGAGAGAGAGAGAGAGAGAGAGGGGAAAAGGATAAGAAAAAAATAAAAAAAATAAAATAAAATAAAATAATAGTAGATTTAACGTAACGTTTTAATGGCAAGGGGTTAGAAAGAAACGAAACCTGGTGCTTGCTTAACTTACCTTTCACCGGATGTCCTTTTGGCAATAAACCAAACCATAGAGACTTTATTGTCCGGAAGGTTCGTCGTCGTCGTCGTCGTCATCGTCGTCTATACTCGTGAACGTGAACGATTTGGACAGTTGGACGTACCATCGTCCGTAGTCGTCGAATTTCCGGTTTATAAGCGCCATCGTAAGATTCGTGGTAACGCGAGGCCATTAACGATTAACGATTCATTTAGGAACGTTTAATACCACGACGAGGGTTCTACCCATTTTCGTCGTTGTCATCGTCGTTTCTACTGGGTTCTTTCTACCATAGATCCGATAAGAGCACTACGTGTATCTTCTCATGATTTTATATATATATATATATATATATATATATATATATATATATATATATTAATATTACCTTTTACTCTAACATCGTCTACGTGGCTATACATCCTTTAGTACGAATTATTTAATCCATCGAGATATTAAACGATTCGTTTTATACGTATAACGTCATTATTACTACCAACCCAACGCAACGTACCGTCAGTTGGTATTTACGATGGAAATTTAACTCACCCCTCTCAATAGCGCCTCGTGTAAATTTAAAGGTCTCATATATTTCGATGCGCGCCGATAATTATTAAAATGAATTAAGTCGAATAATTGAAAGGAGAAAAGAAAAAAAAAAAAAACAAAATTGATGTTATTATTCATTTTGATCAATTCAAATTATGTAAATCTAATCAATTCAGTTAAATAAATCTAAATGATTTATTTGTATTTTAATAATCTAGGAGAATTTAGAGAAAAAAAAGAAAACTTTTAGATACTGCAATGATTTCGCATAATTAGTTAATAATTTTGTTTTTGTTTATTTTGATAAACAATTAAAGACACTTTGTTTTTCTGAAAATAAAATATAATTTTTAACAAAATTATATTTATTTTCAAAGTTAATAACCCATAGGAAGAGCCAATTAAAGAACATGGTGGATCTGTTCCCTTATTATTGATGAAAACAATCTCTAACATTATTCTAAATTAAAAGTAAACGTGATCGTAATTAGAAAATGTAAATGAGTATTATTGTCTAAAACTTTTTTATTTTAATAAAACAATTTTTCTCATAAGTAACTTTTAAGACATTTATATAATTTATACTATACTATATCTTTCTCTATATTAACTTTCTTTTACAGATCAAAATATATTAATTCTTACTGAGAAATTGTTCGTGTCCTTGAAGTATATACTATATACCGTGTAACATTTACGTTGCATATTTTCATTTCTTTTCATTTTTTGTTTTTTTTTTGAATACACAAAACAAAACTGACTCATAAAGACGTTTTAACTGCGATAATATTGCTTACGTTTGTCGTTTAAATAATCCACGTAGATACTTGTAATACGAAAGACCTTGATAATAATTGAAAATAAGAAAAATACATTTCCAAGAAATCAATGTCTTCTATCGAGTAATTGTAAACAATACTTATCTTAATATCGATTTTAGATTCGACCTCTGAGTAGAACTACTCTATCTTTATTCCCCTCCCTACACTCCTCCCCCGTCTCTCTCTCTCTCTCTCTCTCTCTCTCTCTCTCTCTCTCTCTCTCTCTCTCTCTCTCTCTCTTCATCGTAAATTCACCTAACATCTTCTTCTCGTCGTTTATACTGTACGAATAAATTTACCGAAATATCTATGTATTTATAGAAATATTGGATAATTACGACGACTCGTTAACGTGAAAATTTCTTACATACATACGTATATTGCATTCGTTTTCATTTGAACGTTACAAGAAAAGTCACTTAAGGAAAGAGGGTGATATCATCGGGATGTCCTTGGCAAACTTATTGCAAAAACTTATACATACACATGCTCATACGAAATAATCTAAAAACTTGACATCTTTCAAACGTCGTCATCTTAGTTACTTTCAATCTTATCGAACATCCCGCCCCTCTCTCTTTCTCTCTTTCTATTTCTGTTTCTTTGTATGGAGCAAAATAATTCAAAAGCAAAAAAAATCGCTCATACTCGTTAAGAAGCAACAAAGAAAGAAAGAAAGAAAGAAAAAGAAAAAGAAAAAGAAAGATAAAGAAAAAAAGAAAAAAGAAAGAAAGAAATAAAGAATGCTCTTAGCGATTGGTTAAAACGTTTCGCTAGTAGCATAAATCGCGTACATTTAACATTCCGAATTTTTAAACGAATCACAGATACAAATACATACTTGTAAAATACTTAATGCCTCAAAGATTATATCCTCTACCACCGCCATCTTTCTTTCCCACTATTTCTCTCTCTCTCTCTCTCTCTCTCTCTCACACACACTCTCTTCCCCTCTCTCTCTTTATCTATCTCTCTCTCCCTCCATCTCTTTCACACACACAATCTCGCACTCACTTTCTCTTTAGGTTCGAAGGTACTTACTGAAAAAAGTCCAAAGGTTAAAAAAGAAACAAAAAATAAATAAATATATATATATATATATATAAAACGACGAAGTATGATGTGTCTCGTCACGGGAGCACTAGTTGTTCCAAGTACCAACACATTTTTTCTTTTTTTTTTATTTTCCTTTTTAATTTTATTTTACGTTAGGGATAAGAAAACTGAACGTTGCACATACATGCATACATATATATATATATATATATATATATATATACATACATATATACATACATGTACTCCCATATACGTGCTCAGTGCTTTATCGCAAGAGGAGGCTAGGGCGCTCAAAGCTGCCTCTTAACACCTTTCATAGCTGCCTGGCTCTTGCCGGCGCTCTTAAAACGATTGCAACGAGCAGGTATGCGCATGTGTATACTTTGTCTACCCTAAGTACGCCTCTCTTTTCGTTGGGCTTGTAAGTACTGAAGATAATCGACATGGTAACGATATATACATATGTTTTGCTATGTTACTACGCGACACGTTGTCTGACTCCTCTTCTTTATTCTATCTATCTTCTTTTCTTTTCCTTTTTCTTTTATTTTATATCCTCTCTTTCTTTGATTTTGCTAATATTTCTAGTCGAAAATTACCCACGCCAGTAACAAAGAGACGTATTGAATTTCGTATATTCTAATTTAAATAACAGTGAAAACTCGAACTTATCTAACTAACTAATCATATCTAACATCTAATATCTGATATCGTGATTATCCGATCCCTGAAGCATATAATTATTGTATAAGTTTTTCGTGTTAACGGTTAAAAATATCGTTGATATGTATACGAATTTTTGTGACGAACTATTAAAACTAACATGTTTCTTATAAAATTGAAGACATTTTTACGCTTCTTTTAGTTTTTGTGTAATTTTAAAATGCAGTAGTTATGTAGTTTTACGTGGGGAAAAAAAAGAAAAGAAATCATTTCCCGGAAATAAAATAAAACATAGTTGAACGTGTTTAAATTATATTTAAAAAAAATAGGAGATCAGTATCACTTCTAAGCTACTAAAAGGATTAATCTAAATATATATATATATATATATATATATATATATATATATATATGTTTATTCATTTCTGTATCTAACAGAGATCGTTTAATAAAAAAAATATCCTGTTTTATCTTTATCCATCTTTCTTTCGTCACACTTTTTTCTTTTTTCTTAGTACCCATCGAACGCAAGAGAAAGTGAGAGAATAGGAGAAAAGGTATACCAAGAGAAAATACAAATAGGAAGAGCCTTTTACGAGCGGTAGCAGTTTGTCGCGTTCCTTTCGTCGTTCGTCCGCGTGCGTTTCTTTATTCGCATCCGCTGTTGTCTCCCTGGTCTGTATGTGTTTATGTGCATGTGTATGTGTACGTCAAAGAAAGAGAGAGAGAGAGAGAGAGAGAGAGAGAGAGAGAGAGAGAGAGAGAGAGAGAAGTCAAGGGAAGAATAACTCAGCCATAAACATCCCGTAGGATAATTAACCCTTTGAAAACTTTGAACCTTTGACGATTTTAATAATCTTAAAAGACAGCGGGCCCTTGATTAGTACTTTCTACCGTTCGGATGTGATCGACAATGCCAGTCTATCTCTGCGTCGTATATTACCGACGTTCAGTTCGGTACACGCGGGCACATTATCACTACGATGCAATGTATATACGATGTACATTATAAGAAGAAAATTCTAATTTACCCATTTGTTACTCCAATGATGAAAGAACACCTTTTATATGTATATATCTCGTCTCTCTCTCTCTCTCTTTCTCTCTCTCTCTCTCTCTCTCTCTCTCTCTCTCTCTCTCTCTCTCTCTCTCTCTCTCTCTCCTATCGTCGATACACGAAAAAGAATTGCATCGGTCCATTCTGAAAATTAAAACACGTCACAAGGATATGTCGAACATTTTTTCTTTGCAATCCAACACGATACGATTTCGATAATCACATATCACTGAAATCAAGATTTTTGTTATTGTTACAATTTATGAATATAAAATTTATTGAATTACTTTTTCTCTTTAATTACAAGGTATATCATACACGATCAACGCTTGTATGTTACTCGATATATTACGTAATTTTTATTCAATTAGAGAGAGAGAGAGAGAGAGAGAGAGAGAGAGAGAGAAATCGAACGTTGAAAGGAACTTTTGCCATGTACGGTACTGCACGTACATAGATATATATGGCACTTTGAAGTATTGGCATAAAGGCAGGGCTGCGCGGAATGGTGAAAACAATGAGCGGTGAACATGAAACGACCCTTAGTAGCCAATAACACACGTGGATTATTTCAAAAAGCTAATTTTTTTCCTCATACCAGTGTTCTGGTAAAAAACGAAAGGGCTACGACCTTGCGCGTACATCATAATATGTCCGTCCACCATTTTTCTAAAAGTTTCGTTTGTCGCTCTCACTTGTTTTATCACGAAAAAAAAAACAAAAGAAAAAAGATACTTTCAAATACTACTTTATGCGGATATGTCATAACGATAAATATACCTATGCCGAGAGATACGTTCGTATTGTCAACGAGTTTAATACGTATAGATATGATTGATTAATCATGCAAATAATAATTTACTTACTTATAATCCTGAACCAAACGTCTTTTCCGCTACGTCGCAAATCACTAACGAAATAAACATAACGGTAGAGAATTGCGTGGTCACGTGACTCCTTCTGTCGAATATTAACGAGTCTCTAATTGGTCAAGATGACGAGCCAATGTTAGTTAACGTAGACGTGATGTTTTATCCAATCAGAGACATGATTCTAAACGTTACGAGGAAAAATATTGAAAAAGAACGACTTTGAGATCGCATATAAATAATAATATCGGTCGCGTTAGAATACACGGTATAACATCAGTTGGAAAATACGAAATCGTCTAGTATGTTACGTGTATCCGAACGGTATCTATCGTTCTTATCGTTCTTACATCGAATTCCACGTAATATTAAATTACGTGATATTTTATTATACGATTAAATTTAAATTATTTATTAAATATTTAATTGTTCATCAGACACAATATATTTTCTTACATAAATCGAAGTACATAATCCAAAAGGATACAAAAAGAACCGAAAGTTTTTAGTTCGATCAAAAGTTTCTAAATCAGGTAATTTTACGATCTGAAAAAGAAAAAGTAGGGAAACGTAAATTAAGAAAAGTTCTCATAAAAGATTGATCAATTTTTAAGATTCTTCTAGGAATTAATTGATCGTTCTGTATCAAAAATTAGTTATTTTATATTTCTCTAGATATACATATTTACATTATCTATCCTATTTATTTAATATGCAATCGTTTATTAGATTGACATACAATATATATTTTGGTTACATATATATCTATGTAAATCAAAGTAATCCATATATCTAATATTAAATCAGTCACGTTATATTATGATGCTATAAATTTGCTATGTATATATACGCCTAGTAACTTTACCTATCGTATGGAAAAATTTCTCGTATGCATCGAAATAATTTCAATAAGATAGTGCGTAATATTATACGTGAATATTATTTTGTTAAACATATCAAATAAATACACGTATTTACAATACTCTAATTGTATCGTTATTCAAATATATAATATCAAATATATAATTATATTTTGTTAAAATCTCTGGTTGGATCTGTTTTCTTTTTTATTATCACGTCGAATAAAATTTCTCTTTCCTTAGTAAATTTTCGATTAAAAATAACCATTCTATTTCTTTTATTTTTTTATTCATAACAGTTGGTATGGTGTTTCGAGACGAGCGACGACGTTTTACCGGTAAGTACCTTCCTCTCTCTCTCTCTCTCTCTCCCCATCACCCGTTTCAATACTTCAAGCCACCTTACCACACAGAATTTAATTTCTCGTTTCGTAAGCAACGGTTGTGTGTGTGTGTGTGTGTGTGTGTGTGTCTTACGTATTTAAGTACGTAGGCTTATTTCAACAGATCTCGCGAACGACGTTGTGAGTGTTTATATGAACGAGGATGATAAAGAAGAGTACGTGAGCGGATAAGAGAGAGAGAGAGAGAGAGAGAGAGAGAGAGAGAAGAATAAAGAATCGACAAGGAGAAGTACTGTTTTTCGTTCAACGATAATCTCGTAGGTCGTAGAGTATCCCGAACGTTAGTCATCCTCTTTTTTTTTTCTCTACCGCGTTATATCATTCGATGTTTACAAATGAATTTCTCCGATGATCTAAACGATACAATTTTGTTTTGTTTATATTAAAACGTGGTGATCAACGATGCCATATTGTCGTCGTCGTCATTCGATTCTTAGTCATAAGTTAAATCTGGTTAAATCTATCGATTCTAAGATCAGTATGAAAAGTGCTTTCTAAGAAGTGTGGTAAGAATTTTGCGCGTGTTTGTGTAGATGTGTATGTACGTTTAGTGTTCATAGAATATTTCGTCGTGATAATAAATCGTAATATCATTATTTCGATAGAAAGTGTTGAAATAGAAGATAGAAGATAGATGAAGGATAGAAGGTTATCAACGATTGTCATATCTAAACATGTAAGTTATTCTTAAATATATGTGTGCGCGTATGTATATGTATAAATATATACATATATATATATATATCGCATAAATATACACACACACAAACACAATTCGTTACAACGACCTTACCATTTCCAACCACAAATTTGTAATTGTATCTATTGAATTCTGCATGTATATCATATTAATTTTATCGTACTATTGATATATTAATATAGTCGCGCGCGCGCGCGCGCGCGCGTGTGTGTGTGTGTGTGTGTGTGTAAACTACTATATTCAAATCATAGTAATTACTTCGAATATAAAGTGACGATAATTTCGGGATGACAAATTATATTAGAAATTTTATTTACAATATTATTGATATTTAATATAATCGTACTATACTGTGAATATATCTATATCATATATATACATACATATATATATATAACAAAATTATATTTATATATATTTATGAAATATATTTATTAAAGTATAATTATATATATAATATAAACATATATATAATTATATATATATATATATATATATATATATATATGCATTTTACGAGAAATTTTTTGTTTATTTATTTTATAGAGAACGTAAAAAGAAGAAATGTCAATCGTGAAATTGTAGAAATGAAAATTGTAGTATATTCAATCTTAACACAGCGAATTATTATCGATGGACATTATCGATAACGTGTTAGTATTTTTACGTATACGAAATCGTTACCCTTTATAACCTCACTTTTTTTTCTTTTTTTTTTACATTCCAAATGAAAAAATATTTCAAACGAAAGTTATACTTGTTTTGTTTTTCTTTCTTTTCTTTTCCTTTTCTTTTACTTTGTTTCGTAGAATATGTTGCCGTTATAAAAAATGTTGGTTATTATTTGAAAAAAGGATCGAAGCTGACCGTGAAATTACTTTCGAAACGTTTCATTAAATAAAACTTAAATAAAAACATGGAAAAAGAGAAGAATAATTACTTCGTTAAATCGGAATAACACTTGTAATATAAATTTTATCTCAGAGATTTTCGAGAGATGAATTTCAATAACGCTATATTTTTAAGCTTATCAAATATATTTGAAGAATATTATATAACATTATGATATAAAATCGTTCTATTATATCAAATGTAATAACTTAGACTTAAAATTAGAAAATAAAATAGAATTTCTCATATGAATAACAAATAATTTTCTATATGATTAAATGAAATTTATTTACAAATAAGATTTAAACAAATACATATATATATATATATATATATATATATATATATATTTGGGTGTCCCATAAGTTTTTTCTTTTTTTTTTTTTCATAGTCATTCATAGCGTGACGCGAAAGAAATTTAGAGGACACCCTAATATATGTATGTTATACAATATATACTTAAGAATGCTTTTAAAGTAACATGGCGTTATAAAAGCGATAACATAATCCTAAAGTATAGAGTTTGAAAGATGCACTTATCAAATCATTCAACGGTCTCGATCCTCACGGAAGAAACGTAGAAAATGTAAAGATAAAAAGAAAAGCTCCTATTACTTTCAAGATACTTTAGAAAAGTAGATACAATTCTCTACACGTGTTGTCAACCCAAACTAAGGGGAAAGAAAGAGAAAAAAGAATCTTTAGCACACGTGCTAAACCGAAGAAACATTTGCTCTAACTAATTATTTTTTTTTATCCTTGGTTGACCACGACATACATACATACATACGTACATTCATACGTACATACATACGTATATACATACATAAACACACACACACACACACACACACACACACACACACACACACACACACACACACACACACACACACACACACACACACAAAAGTGTATGTATATCTCTGCGGGATATTCTTTAACACGTGTTTTCTTTTTTTTTTAACAGAAACGTCTCTTCAGAATCTTTAAAATCTTGAAATATCGACGTAGTTTAACCGTCGTTCAACCCTCATCAGAAAGAAAAAAGAAGAAAAGAAAGAGAGGAAGAGAGAGAGAGAGAGAGAGAGAGAGAGAGACGCACGGACACTATGATTAATTTCAATCGTTTTAGATATACAATTCTTCACGTAAAACACAGAGTCTCGTTTAAATACATCATACTTCATAGATACATGCATACATATATACACGAATATAGAAACGATTTAGACAATCGTCTTAATTAATCGTGTAAACTGTTACAAGTCAGTTCTAAAGTCTTTCGAATGAGTTTCAAGTAGAGTTTTGAAAATGACGGAGAATGATTACGTTTAATGACATCGTCGAGTAGTAAGGGTGCTTTTCGAGTGGTTAAGAGGATAGGACGCGTAGACTGGTACGAATTTTCGTGACACGCGATTTTAACATCAACAACGACATCAAACGCGACTCTCTCTTCTCTCTCTCTCTCTCTCTCTCTCTCTCTCTCTCTCTCTCTCTCTCTCTCTCTTTCTCTCTCTGTATTTCTTTCTTCAGCAATTATTTCTTCTTTTCCTTTTATTTTTGCACTCATAATTTGTCGTCGGCGAGACGGCCAGTAAAAACACTTTTTTTATCGAATTTCCATTTTGTATTCTTTTATTTATTATTATTGTTTTTTTCTTTAATCACGTGTAACATTGTTTAAAAGTAATAATTTTTATATTTTAATATTGCGTTCTTAATCTCATCTTTTTCTATTTGTTTCTATAAAAATAATGCTGATATTAATCGTTTAGCTTGGAATACATAGACGTATTTGAACGACCGCGTATGCATGTCTCGTAAAAATAAAAAGGATATATTGAAACGCAACGATCGATCGATCGATCGAGAGAGAGAGAGAGAGAGAGAGAGAGAGAGAGAGAGAGAGAGAGAGAGAGAGAGAGAGAAGTTAAGAATCGTTTAACTTTGCGGTAAGGTTGTTAAGCGTTAAATCGAGATTTTATTTGATTTGATTGGACCATTTACATTTATTATATTAAATAGATAGATAGATAGATAGATAGATAGACGGATAGATAGATAGAAAGTAATGGGTAAAAAATAAACAAGAAGCGTTCGATTAGATTAGCCTTTAATAAGAAGAAAGATTTCTATTTCCTTTTTTGCAGGACCTTCGTATGTTTTGATTTTATCAGTGCGTTCAATTTGTGTTCCCTTAAAGAATACATACATATATTTCGTAATAATTGGAACGAGAGAAATCCTTAGATTCATATCAGATTAGATCTTACTAGTCATTTGTGTTTCTTTTTAATTCGTTATTAAAAAGAGATAAAAAGAAAGAGAGTGATAGGGTGGGAGAGAGGAAGGGAGAGAGAAAAAGAAAGCATGAACGACGAACAAGTTGAGTAATGACTATAGTATTCAAATTGCCCTAAGACTTTTACAACTTCCGCAATTTTTCAAGGGACTTTGTTGAAGAAAGTCAAAGAGACGGTTCATTAGCATTCGTAGTAAATTACACGTAGTGAGTAACTTTGGTCCACGGCAGTAAGTAAGTAAGTAAGTAAGTAAGTAAGTAAGCAAGCAAGTAAGCAAGTAAGTAAGTAAGTACGTAGTACGTTCGAGAATGATTTATTTATAGTCCTTGTTGTCGAGTTTAAATAATACAAAACGTCGCAATGTACTTCTTTTATAATGCCGACTGTATTCATTGGAAGTAGTAATGATAAGAAGGAAAGAATTAAAAAGAAAAAAAAGAATTAATTTTTTCGTTAATGTAATAATATAAAAGCAAAAGAGAGAAAAATAAAAGAGGATTTAGACTTTAAATGTACATTAACAATTTTATTTCCAATGAAAAGAATGAATCAGAATATATTCAGTCTTATATACCTTCTCTTTAAAAGCGTATTCAAGCATGCTAGGTTGGCCGAGCGGTCTAAGGCGCCAGATTTAAGCTCTGGTTCCCATTTGGGAGCGTGGGTTCGAACCCCACACTTAGCAAATGTTTTTTTCTTTTTTTTTGCCTTTCTCTCTCTCTCTCTCTCTCTCTCTCTCTCTCTCAATTTTAATCATGGAGTGTTAAACATCTACAATTTATTTATCATTTCGTTAAAAGAAAATAATTGCCATCGTAATTATAATTATTTGGTTTTCTTCTTCTCTATATAAGTATCTTAAGAGATAATATTTATCGTTCCATCGATGATACGTAAGAAATTTATTTGATTTTTTGTTAACAAATAAAAAACGAGTTTCGTTATATCATTCAGTTTAGAAAAGATCTCGATTAAGGGAGAAAGTTAGGAATCGTCTAGCAATTATCGCGAGAAATATCTCGGCGAGGAAGATAAATGATGAGAGAGAAAAAGAGAGATAGATAGATAGATAGATAGATAGATAGATAGAGAGAGAGAGAGAGAGAGAGAGAGAGAGAGAGAGAGAGAGAGAGAAGCTTTCGGCGAAGTCGAATTCGGAGACTGATGGAGCTGGTAATTGCTTGGAATATAAATGACCCGATGAATAGTCATAGATAATTAGAGAAAGCAAAGATAACCGATTGAAGCTTTTGTAATCCCGCACGATAAATCTACGTTTTTGGATAATTATTTACTGGATTATACGTTTTAAAGATTTTCTCTCTCTCTCTCTCTCTCTCTCTCTCTCTCCCTCCCTTTTTAAACAAATTGTTGTAAATTTGCAAAGATGAAAAAAAACGAGGAATGAAAGAAGACTCCATTGTCGATAACGAGTATCCGAAGCCTTTAATTCTATCGTTATATATATAAAGTTTCGTTCGTAAAGAAATTCTTTTATTTCGCGAGAATCGCCAATACATCCTACCGGGAAGGAAAAAGAGCCGATTAAATAAGATTAACAGTGGTAAGAATAGGACGGGTAGACAAGGACGAGCCCTTTTCCCAGAAGGCCAGGACTTGACACCGCAAAAGTGTCGCGAGTCTTTTTTCACCTCCCTCCCTCTTTTTCGAGGGGTAAGTTTGCAGCATGGCCTCGTAATGACAGCGAGTACACGTGGAAGAGAAAGATTGGGGGAGGTAGAAATAAAAGGAACATGAATAAGTACAAGATATATATATATATATCGAGAGAGAGAGAGAGTGTGTGTGTGAGAGAGAGAAGAGTAAAAAGAGAGGGAAAAAATGCGGAATCGCAAAGGGTGCTGAGAGTCGAGAGTCGCACCACGTTGAAACGCTTGTCACAACAATTTCGCTAAAAAGGCACAACAGAGTCGTACAATACCGGGACACTTGTAATTTCATTCCAACGCATCTGTTGTCATTCTCACGTTACCGCGTTCACTTTCTCTCTTTCTTTCTCTCTCATTCGAATATGTGTGTGTGTGTGTGTGTGTGTATCTCGACTTTCTTTGACTCTCGTCGTAGGGCAAAGAGGAGAGGATGCGGCAACACACCGGAGTCGAGTTGCTAGGAGCGACGACATGAAAAAGAGGACAGAAAGAGAGAGAGAGAGAGAGAGAGAGAGAGAGAGAGAGAGAGAGAGAGAGAGAGAGAGAGAGAGAGAGGAAAAAAGATAGAAAAAAGAAAAAAAAACACTCGAGCGAACGTATTTTCAAGCAACCCTTACGTCGATGATGATACACAATGAATCTCGGTGTGGCACCCAAAAGGGTCCGAAGGGTGACGACGATACGCGCTCGTGGCAATAGTGTAGAAAGAAAAAAAAAAGAAAAGAAAAATTGACGATGAATGGTATATCAAGAATGTTGAATTATATACACGGGATATATAATACTTGAGGTTAAAATTATTCATTAACAATTTTTTCCTTTCCCCTTTTATTATTTCATATCGGCTCGGTTAAATGCTTCTTTGTTCGTTGTTGTTGGTCTACATGTATTATATGTTCTTTTTTTCTTTTTTTTTTATTATAAATAAAGAATCGCAAACAAAATTTTTCGTATCGTATCGATTTAAAATTTGTCAAAGAAAAGTACCACGATGTTATATCGAATAGGAGTAAGATCACTTACCATAGAAATCGAAAGAGGGGTCGTTACGTCGTTACTTCGCATAACTTCGTTTTATCGGTACTCGATAATGCTCCTCCTCGAGTTGACAGCTAGAAGAGATTCCATTTCTTCTTTCTCTTCTTCTTCTTCTTCTTCTCTAATTCTCGATTTATTGCCGTCTTTTCTAACGGTTGACAGCCGAGCGAACTGGTAATTCGATTCTAGCTGGTCACGATAGAGAGGGAGAGATGAAGAATGAAAAGGATAAAGATAAAGGAAAAAGGATAGAGTGGGAAAAAAAGAAAGAGATAAAGAAAGAGAGAGAGAGAGAGAGAGAGAGAGAGAGAGAGAGAGAGAGAGAAAGGTGAAAAATTGGAAAAAACAGGTTCGGCAAAAATGCTATTTCCATGGTGTTCGACTCCGCCTTTTGTCCATCCCCCTCGTATAAGGGAAATCGTATTTGTAATGCTTAGGCGTTTTGCAGCCGACGTCCCATGAAATCACATTACCGAAATTCCGAATATTAAATTCGTCTCTCTCTCTCTCTCTCTCTCTCTCTCTCTCTCTCTCTCTCTCTCTCTCTCTCTCTCTCTACTTTCCATTCATTCTTCTATAATATACTTTTTTTCGGTCTATCGCCTCGAGTTATCGTCGGCTTAATCGAACCTTAAAAATACGATTTGATTTGATTTCGTTAGAAGTATGAGATTATATTCCGTTTTTTCTTCCATCTTTTTCTTATTTCTTTATATGTATATATATATATATATATATATATATATATATATATATATATATAATCGAAGAGATGAAAGAATTAGAGAAGCGTAAGGGACAAATTTTTGTTTGTTTGAAATTCTTACGGAACACGAGAACTCTGGTGTCGACACGATTATCTCGGTGATGTATTTTACGTACACACATACATATATATATATACATGTTTATATATGTATGTGTATATATATATATATATATATATAGATAGATAGATAGATAGGTACGTGTGTATCCTATGTGTACAATAGAAGAGAGAAAAATTAATCAAGCGACTTCGAAACCATAAATAACCATCGGCGACGGCGAGGCTGCTCGCGTACGCTCGGATAATGGATGAGAAATTGCGCGAAAGCAAAACAAACCGGAGGAACTGGTATAAAGCGAGCGGGAAGAGGAAGATAGAAAGAGAGAGAGAGAGAGAGAGAGAGAGAGAGAGAGAAATAAAGAGAGGACGAGCTCGATTTGCCGGCTACGCCATTGTCGTCGATCCGACGCTGCTCGAGACATAATCTCGCGATAGCTCGACGTCGTCGGCAGAGAAAAATGAACTTTTTCGTCGATGTCCGCGTGTTTCTGACCGGACGAGAGAGCAAACCATCTACGACGAAGAGTGATAGAAATGAAGAGAGAGAGAGAGAGAGAGAGAGAGAGAGAGAGAGAGAGATACGTTGAAGCTTATCATCGAGATCTCTTATGTGCGTTGATCCACGAAAATCTCAGTCCTTTTAAAAACTCGTTCTTTATCATGCTACTAAGCAAACGTAAACAAACACATGAAAAAGAAAGTGAAGGAAAAAATCAGGAGGGCGAGCGAGCTCTCTATTTCCTTGTTGGTGGGAGCTTTGTACTAAGAAAAAGAAAGAGAAGGGAAGAAAATGAAAATGCAAAAAAAAAAAAAATAAAAAGTAACGAGAAAGAAAAAAGACGAAGGAAGGAAGGAAGGAAAGAGAAGGAGGGAAATGAAAATGAAAATGAAAATGGAAAAAGGAAAAAAGAAATGAGAAGTAAGAAAGAATACAAAGAAAAGAGAAAGAAACGAAGAAAGGTAAAGATCGGAGATGCGTGAAGACGACAACAAAAAAAAAAAAAGAAAGGAAAAGTAAAAGAAGAAGATAGGAAAGAAGAAAGGAAAGAAAGGAAGGAAGGAAAGGAAGGAAGGAAGAATTGTGTTGGTTGTTAACAGAACAGGACGCCGTGGCAATCGTAAATGTTTAATATCGTGATTAAAGGCGCTGGCGCCTCTCATTATTATTTCAGTCTGGAGGACATTTCTTTAGGGGGTGGACTTGCGGACTCACCTCCCCGCCTTACCCTGCACGCTCTCTCTCTCTCTCTCTCTCTCTCTCTCTCTCTTTCTCTCTCTCTCTTTCTCTTTGCAAGAGAGAGATCACCTCCGCTTCACCGCGTTCCTTTTCAATTCTCACTTTCCTTCGTCGGCTTAAAAATCCTCCGTGAAAATTAGCCGTCTAAATATTTAAGGCTTTCCTTGCTTGATCCTCCCTCCTTTTCCTCTTCCTTCCCCTCGTTCTCGTCCTCCTTTTTTTTCTTCTTCATCTTTTTCTTTTACTCGCTATGGAATACGCTCCGACGAGTCAGAATGAGATAGACAGGTAGATAGATAGATAGATAGATAGGTGGATAGAGAAAAATATAGGACTTGTTTGTATTTGTATGAAAGAGAGAGAGAGAGAGAGAGAGAGAGAGAGAGAGAGAGAGAGAGAGAAAGTGATAGAAGAAATATAAAAAAAAAAAAAAAAGAAAAAGAAACGAGGATACAAAAACTGTCTGCGGGCCGCATTATTATTACGAGTAGACAGGCGTGATCTCTCCCATCTGATGGATTTCATCTTCATCCCTTAGACCCACCCTCTAACTTCCCGTTGCACTTGGAATGCCCTTCGGACGCCCCGGTGATTTCTTTTTTTATTCCTTTCCTTTTCTTTTGTTTTCTTTTTTTTTAATTTCCTCTCTCTCTCTCTCTCTCTCTCTCTTTCTCTCGTTCTCGCTCTCACTCGCTCTCACTCATTCTCTTTGTATCTATTTCCTTTACTCGTCGTCGTTCGAGTATCAGTGTCGTCGGTGTTGAATTTGTTTCACTCGAAGATACTTAGCGATTCTAAGCTACTGCTTCCTGATAGATAGTAACGTTATAAGATAGAGAGAGAGAGAGAGAGAGAGAGAGAGTCTATAAAATATTTGTCTATCTTTTTCTTCTTTTCCCTTTTTTTTTCTTTTTTATGGAAATAAGAAGAATATTTCGTTGTCGTCGATTATTTTTTTATTCGTTTTATTTCATTTCTCTTTTTTCGAAAGGAAAAAGATAGAAATAAGGGAAAGTCCAGCGAAGGGTCGAAAACTATCTCTCTCCCCACCTCTATCTCTCTCTCCCTCTCTCCCTTACCCTCTCTCTATCTCTCTCTTTCTCTCTTTCAATCGGACATTTACATTCAGCCGGAAGTTTCGCGCTTGTAAACCGGAAAGAAATCCGCGAAAAGTACGAGTATACTAGAAAGAGAAAGGGTGTGGGGAGGGGATGGAGCTCTCGAACGTCCTTTTATGTTCGCAGTGTCGCGCATTCGGGTGGGTGGGACTAGGCGAAAGGATATTCGTAAATAAAATTTTGCAGAGGAGGGTGACAAAATGGTCACACGCTCCACTGCTGACCCTATCGTCGACGTTGGGTCAAAACTCGATATCTATGCGACGAGATTTCTCTCTCTCTCTCTCTCTCTCTCTCTCTCTCTCTCTCTCTCTCTCCCCCTTACCTATGTCTATGTATCTTTTTCTTCTCTTTTATTTTCTTTTCTTTTTTTATGCTGTTTTCACGTAGTTACGCTCTCCTTCGTAGAACGAAATAAAGTAGATACGGTTTTGCCGGACAGAATATTATAACGCTCGACTGACAGGGGATCTCTCTCTCTCTCTCTCTCTCTCTCCTTTTTTCTTTCTTTCTTTCTTACTTTCTCTCTTTCTCTTTTTCTGTCCCTTTCCCATAGGGAACGATACGAATACCGCAGGTTTAAGGCTGCTCTATTAGATTTCATAACGTCTAGCGAAGCCCTGATTTCCCCGTCGATTCTCCTTCGATCACGAAAGACACTTCTTTTTCTATCACATTCACTTTCCTTGCACGTACATACTTACATACGTGCATACATATATATACACACACACACACACACACACACACACACACACACACACACACACACACACACACACACGCACGCACGCACTTACATACATACATACATATAACAAACGTACGTACTCATGAATACTACTACATACGTGGTAACCTTGTACATACCGTAAGTAAGAAGCCGCGGCAATAGAGGAGATTATTTTCTTTTTCTTTCTTTCTTTTACGTGATAATAGAGGACATATAAGGAAAAAAAAAAAAACAACGCAAAAGAAAGAAAGAGGAAAAAATAAATTTTCTTGACTTCGCGGAACGTAAAAAAAGACCGGTTCGAAAACTTTTTCCAATCACGATAGAAATTGTACGATAAAGACAAAGGAATTGGAAATGAAAAATGTATCTTTGTGCCATTGCGAAGGACGATTTTACTTTTTTTGCAGCGAACTATACTTTGCGTCGACTTGTCGTTCTGAAGTAGAAGAAGGCTTACATTACGTGTACATACCTATGTACATACATACATACATACATACGTACATACATAGATAGATAGATACACAACGTATAACTGTCGCGACTGCTCGCGATCAATCAAGGCCGTTATCTCCTTTTGCTAGCCTTTCTTATGTTCACAAGACTCATCGGCGTACGATTACGTTAGATTCGAACCGCGTTCTGCCTTATTGCGTCGTATTTTCTCGATGATTAATTCCCATCCTTCTTTATACTATCAACCTCTTTCTCTCTCTCTCTCTCTCTCTTTTTCCTTTCTTTCTCTGTCTTACTCACCCTCTTTTTCTGATATACCAGGGAGTTAACCGAAGAGTAAGGAAGAGTCACGCACGTCACAGTGTATTTCGCACGATTATTTCTCTGTATATTACGATGAAGAGATAGAGATATATACATATATACATACATATATATTTCTACATATGTATATATAAATACATTCATACATATATACATATATATGGTATATATCTTAGTCGCTTATGATGACTATGGCAATTCTAATGATACCATCTTTCTCTCGCGTTGACAAGAGGAGATATACGAAGGATGTGAGGTAGGGAAGGGTAAGGGCGAATTGGAGGGGGTGGTTGCTTGCTTGGTTGGCTGGTTGGTTGGTTGGGTTGATACTCTTCTCTTCTCTTTCTTTCGGTTATAACCCACGTCTATATGCGAAACTTTTGCATATGACGAATCGAAGACTATTACCATTCAATCTCTTTGCTCGGGCTTCATCTGCATAACGCCGCGTATCTCCCTATTTCACTTTACATACGGCCACGGCCATTGCTCGCTCAGCGTTTCTCCGTGTCTTGTGCCTCTGTATCGACATAATTTTTTCTTTTTTCTTCCTTTTTCTTTTGCCTTTCCTTTTTCTTTTCTTCTTCATTTATTTTATCTTTCGCCTATATTATCTTCCCTCTCTCTCTCTCTCCCCCTCTCCCTCTCTTTTATTTACACACACACACACACGCGCGCGCACGCACGCGCGCGCACACACACACACTATTTTTGTCTCTTTTTAATTCCCTCTCTAACGAACGTGCTGACCACCGTCGTCCAGTTACTGAATACTCAAATCAAACTGGTAATTGACGAGCACGTGTTGGCAATTACGTGGTCATGGGTTGTACGCCATTTATTTCTCAATCTTTCTTGAATGCAGAACCTTCTAATAGGCCTCATAACATGATTTTTTAAATAACGAGGTGTGTATGTGTTTGTGTGTGCGTTCTTTTCTTTTATTCTTTTTTTTTTTTTAATTCCTTTATTATTCATTTATTTTCTATTCTTTTGTTTATGTATTTTTCTATTCTCTTATTTATTCTCCTATTCATTTGTTTATTTTTTTTTTATCGATTCGATCATGTGAATTACATCGGTATTTAATAAAAATTTTATTCTACGTGTCGTACGATATTGTCTTGCGTTCTTTGGTTACGTTTCGAGCGGAAGAAAAAAAAAAGAAAAAAATTTGGAGATGCCGGGGATCGAACCCGGAGCCTTTCACATGCAAAGCGAACGCTCTACCACTGAGCTACATCCCCGTTTTTTTGTTCATTAAAAAGCAATTTAAGTGAATGAAATTTCCCATCAAGTATATATATATGTATCAATTATTATAACGTTGCTTTTAACAATATTTGTAAATTTTATATAATGAATATAATGTTTCTCAATAATTGCTTTTATCGAATAAGATAAAATAAAGTTTATACGTTAACTTCTGTTTCATTGTTATCTCGAATAAGTTTTTGTATGGAATACAATATATTGCAATTATTTGTTTTGCATGTGCGTGTGTATATATATATATATAATGTGTGTGTTTTATTTATAATGTGATCACCCTGTATAATGAGCACTGTTTCTACGTCGACGTGTATCTTTAGACTTTGGTATATACAAGACGATAGTACCATACGTTTTCTCGTTACATAGTGAATAACAGATCAATTTTTAAATTTTATTTCAGGTATATATAATTTTTATTTTTTCTTATTAATATCAAGGGTCCCATGGTGTAATGGTTAGCACTCTGGACTCTGAATCCAGCGATCCGAGTTCAAATCTCGGTGGGACCTTGACTTTTTTACATTGCATAATCTTTTGCTAAATGTGCACTTTTGTTGGATATCTAATTTTAAGATCGCACGATATAGACACATGTGCGTTTATATATATATATATATATATATATATATATATATATATATATATATATGTCAGTACTGTTTTTTGATGAGTTGATAATATTAATCGTACATAACATTTTTTCTCTTTTTCTTTTTCTTAATATTACGACGATATCGATACAGACAAAATTACGAAATATAAACAACGATTTATAAATGTCAAAGATATAAAAAGGATGAGTAAGTATGAAAATAGCAGACGTGCGCAGTTGCGACAATTATAGTTATCGACCTATCGTGTGGAATTCTATCAATAGATAAGAAATATTCTATTAACTTTATATAAAATTATATAAAACGAATATTTATGTTTATAATTGCGAGATAATTAAATGAACCCCTATCACACATGTTCCGATCGATAAAGAATTTTAAACTTTTTTATTATTAACGAAAGAGTAAAAAAAATAAAAAAATAAATAAAAAGCGCATGATTTTACAGATTTAAAGAAAGAAAAAAAAAATTTGACAGCGGTGGGATTCGAACCCACGCCCTTTCGGACTGGTGCCTAAAACCAGCGCCTTAGACCGCTCGGCCACGCTGCCTTCGGTATGATCTTGGAATATCGCGTTAGAAAATCATACTTAGAACAGGCACATAAGTATTTATTTTTATACGAGTCATTGATCATCTCTATGATATCATCGTGCTCCTTTTATCCGTCATAGATGCAACATAGTCATGTATTTCGAAACAGATATTTAAGATTCCTAAGGATGCTAATTGAAATTAGTTTTTATTGCTTCTAATTCTCGTCGTGAATCGCTATATATATATATATATATATATATATATATATATATATATATATATATATATAAACAAAGAAAAAAATAATTGATTTCATCGATGATATCATGCCGATGATCGAACGTTTGAACTACTTTTTCTTCATCTTTACAGAGATTTAATTAGGACCTGTATTTATTTGAGATATTTCTTCGTTCGAACGAGAAATAAAAGAGATAAGAAGAAACGAGAGAGAATAGAGAAGAAATACAAATTTAAGATGGTAAATTTTAACGCGCTCTACGCGTTCTCTTTCGCGCATAAAAATTATTTTTCAACGGGGAAAACGGCTCGTTTGGTGTTATATACATATATAAATAAGAAGAAAAAAAAAAGGAAACAAGGAAGGAAGGAAGAAGAAGAAGAAAAAGCAGCGAAGATACTTGCCCCACCATCACTACCACCACCACCACCACCATGCAATGGTGTATTTGCGCGGGTGTACGTCATTAACGTGGCGTCGGTTGGCGGAAGGGAGAGAGGTGGTAGAGTCGTGGAGGGATGATGGTGCGACGAATCTTACGGTTTTTATTTATTTTTTCCCTTTCTACCACGCAACGTCGGCTGAACACGATAAAATCTCTCAATATAAAAATTCATGCTCATAATAACGTGACTCCGTCCGGGAGTGGCTTCTTATTTTTTTCTTATCGCGTCCCCGGAGACGAGCGTAAAAATGACGCTCGAACCTCTCGTGCTCGATGGAAAGGAGAAAGAAATAAAAGAAGGAACGAGTAAGAAGGAAAGAAAGAAAGAAAGAAAGAGAGAGAGAGAGAGGGAGAGAGACAGAAAAAGAATGAGGCAGAGAATGCCGTACGACCGTGGACAGATCGATAAATTTGCGTGAATATTCGTATAAAAGATAAGCTTCCGAGATAGGAGTTAAATCGGTCCTTGAAGTGGCACGTCTCCCCTCTCGCGTTACGTCGACGTACATAGATACGACGATATCAGAAAATAGAAGATAAATTTCTCTCTCTCTCTCTCTCTCTCTCTCTCTCTCTCTCTCTCTCTCTCTCTCTCTCTCTCTCTCTCCCCGTCTGTCTCCCTGTCTTACAGCTTAGTTGCGTTTTATATATCATTTATGAAAGATTCGAGACGCGTGCTGTCATATTTTGTTTTCTTCTTCCTGTCCTTTTTTTCTTTCTTCTTTTTTTTTCTATTTTTTTAATGTGCGCGTCCTTTAACGTAAACGATCATCCTTTTTATCTTTCTTTTTTTTGTACGTACGTTATATTCACACACGTTATTATGTATGTATAGAATATTTGTGTGTATGTACGTATATGCTTACATAAAACGTGAGATCGGGTTGTTTCATTCATTATTAAAACGAAGACCATTTATTTCGAGCTTGTTCGCGAAATAACTCGCTTTTCTTTTTTTCAGTTTCTCGTAAGGTTTATCACCGATAACATAATCTCGCTTGTGCTTCGTTAAAAAGAAAAAGGAAAAAAAGAAACAAGACGTTCCCTCGCCCCCTCCCTCCCAAGAAGAAAGAGTGAGGTACCTGTTTAGCATCGCATTTAGCAGAATCACGACGGTACTTCGGCTTAATAATACTCGTACGTCGCTGTCGTCGTGGATGATCGATCGTATCGCGTGCTCATCCGCAACCCAGACGAGGAGGATGATCTCGATGACTTGCATCGACTGAATTACGTCGAGCATGTTGCATATCATACAGAAAATCCCTTCGTGCTGTATACATCATCGTACACGTGTGTGTGTGTGTGTGTGTGTGTGTATTTATATATGTAACTATATGTCCACGTTGATCAAGTAGGGCGTGCGATTTCTTATGAAATAAACTCCGTTAGAAGCCAATTGGGGGATGATTTATCTATTATTTTCTGCGGATCATGGAATGAAGTGAAGTAGGAGGAAGTGGAAAACAGGAGGAGGGTACACGAGGGTGGATATCAAGTGAGAGGGATATGCGAACGCAGGTGCTCGATTCTCGGATGATCGTAAGAGGAGAGTGATGTTAACGTACGATATAAATTAATGATACATCGAATAACGTATCCATTATAACGATTACTATGCCCGACGAGATAAGTTATAATGTATCGTTATCGTTATTCGACAAAAATTTTAGTGGACAGACGGAATTAGTTTAGAAATGTCTCGTTAGCGCGATATTATGATGGCTTTCGTTCCCTCTTTCTCTCTCTCCTCCCTCTCTCTCTCTCTTTATATCATTGTCAATATTTTCACGATAATACGCGCGTCACAACGTACCGAGCATTAACGAAATATTCCACGACACTATATATATATGCATATATATATATATATATATATATATATATATATATATATGTATGTATGTATATATTGAGCATCGATCATTATGAGTCTGACCGTCCAACTCTGATTGGATATTCCAGTAATGGTCTATCGCCGTAATAATCGTCGACGTATGCAATAATCATGTCGTTTAATGACAATTGATGCGTACCGGCTCGTTAAATGCGCTTTAACATCGCGCCCTGCTTCTATACGTACATTTGCTCGTTATAATAGTTCCTATAGAGATGCGCAAGCTCGTATATGTGATACTTATGATATGGCCTCGACGTACGGGTATATTAGCCGGACAATGTTAACGTTGCCGTTCGATCTAATCTAGATCTTCGTATAGATCGAACCTTGTTATATATTTTTGATCTATACGAATTTTCCCTTTGGTAGATTTGTACTTGCAAATATAAAAAAAATTTTAATCTGAATATGCGTCTACGTGTGTGTGTGTGTGTGTGTGTGTGTGTGTGTGTGTGTGTGTGTGTGTGTGTGTGTGTGTGTGTGTGTGTGTGTGTGTGTGTGTGTGTGTGTGTGTGTGTGTGTGTGTGTGATCGAAGGCATCGTCGATTACGCGTTGAAAAGCGTTTTCCGATCGAGGTAGGACAATAGCCGTGACTGTACATACTTATGTATGTGGTATATATAGGTATACACGTTTACAACATAGACGTAGAGACATAAACGCATATAGAGAAGCCGTTGAAGAGGAGATTGGCGGCCTAACGCAGATACGGGCGATGGTTCTATTGTTGGAGGGGTTCGACGTTACGCGCGATCGGTCAATATTTCTCGTAACCGATCTACGTTACCTTCACCGGGATATGCAACTATCGATGTGCATATAGAGAGATATAGACACTCTCCGCATACGATCTCTCTACGCTTCCGTTTCGCGTGCACCGTACCAACTACGATCTCGTTTGCGGAACACGATGTTACATTGAATATTTTCGCGTTACTGACCTCCGGCTATTCCGGATGTTGCGTCGAGAGGAGTAATACATACATACATACATACATACATACATACATACATACATACATACATACGTACATACGTACGTACGTACGTACATACACGATATGCATTAATGTGTATTTGTATGTTGGATGTGTATGTGTATGTGTTAATAATGCCTACCTTCCTCCTCCGACCACGTCATTCTACGCTAATATGAATGTGTTGGTTAGAGCCAATTAAATTTGACCATCATCGTATGGTTAACTAACATACACGTACAATGAAAACGCTGATAACGTTGTTGTGTCATAAATTTTGGTAGCCTTTTCGATGTACCAGGTAATCAGGTAAACATTCGTTCTATCATAAATGCATAAACCTCTCTTTTTTCCTTTTTTCTTTATCTTCTTCCTCCTCTTTCTTCTTTTTCTTTTCTTCTCTTTTTCTCTTTTCAAAACACGAAGTAACCCAAGCTTCATTGGAAAAATTCAATCGGTCTCGTACCGACTTGGGAAATGCAACGTTAAAACTTTCCAAATATTTGCTAAACCCTCGAATCAAATTACATATCGTGCTTGCATATCCACGTCGCAGCAGCATTTTTTCCTCTCCCTCTCCCCTTTCCACCTCCCCCCTCATCCGACGTACGCTCATAATTAAAGGATCACGATCCTCTCTTTCGTTCCCTTCTTTTTTTTTTTTTACGCGTTCTCTTGGTAATTTTCGTAAAAGGGCATATTAATGCTATGTCAGAATGCAGGTACGTGTTTCATGTTAAAACGATGCATCGCGGTCCTACAAAAAAAAAAAAGGAAATGAAAAATGATAAAAGAATAAAAAATAGAATGCATATGGGAAGAATGCAAAAGCGAATAATAATAATAAAATAGAAAACAAAAAGAAAAGAGGCAAAGAGAAAAGCGAAAAAAAAGAAACAATGCGTGCGCGCGTAGGTAGAAAACAAAACGAAATAATGCATGAAAGCTGAGGATCGATAGGACTTGTTTTTTTCCTCGTCGGAAAATATTTGTCAATATTTCGATGTAGATTTTTAGTCGCCGATTGAAAACGGGGCTAGAAATTTTTTGAAAAGAACAACTAGTTCATTACTATGGAAGGGATCGCCGTTCAATTCGTTGACTCGAATTTCTATCAGCTTGCGTGACTGTCAAAAACACGTTTTTCATTCTCTCCCTCTCTCCCTCTCTCTCTCTCTCTCTCTCTCTCTCTCTCTCTCGGAGGAGGAGGAGGAGGAGGAGGAGGATGAGGAGAAAATATTTTTCGGTCGAGTTGCGCCAAACTCTGTATCGAGGGAGATAGGAAAAAAGGGTTGATTGGTGGAGTTTATAGGCATCGTGGTAACTCTGGCGACGCACGACACGATAATTCTGGGAGGGATGAAGGGGAGAGGTAGATGGAAGGCGAGGTGGGCGGTGGGGGTAATTTTACAAGGGCAATTTCGTCGAAAATTTAAAAGGAACAAAAATTTGTCCCCCGTCCGAAAATAAAAAAAGAAAAAATCCCTCCTGTATAGTGTTCGCAGAGATCGCGAGGATCGGTAACACTCTCTCTCTCTCACCCCCCCCCTCCCTCCCCTCTCTCCCTCTACCTCTCTCTTTCTCTTGTTTTACTCTATCTCTATATCTCTATCTCTATCTCTATCTCCATCTCTGTCTCTGTCTCTAGAGGAAGTTGCGTTCACCTGCATCATATCGGCCAAAACCTCGTTTTCCTCCAGTAATTCCATTTTCGCGTTGGCTGGCCCCCGCTACGAGATCGTATGACTCGATTTTTCCACAATTTTGCGGGAGAGAGCCACCGTGGTGGAGGGTGACGAGGGGTGGGAGAATTTCAATTAGATTACCTACGTCCGCGTTACATACAGCGTTTTCCTCTTTCCTCTTCGTATATCCCCGTATGCGGAGAAGAAAAATCGCGTTTACCCGACCGCTTCTCTCTCTCTCTCTCTCTCTCTCTCTCTATCTCTCTCTCTCTCACGCATACACGCACATTCTCTCTCTCTCTCTCTCTCTCTCTCTCTCTCTCTCTCTCTCTCTTTCTCTTTCTCTCGTTCCAACAGAAACGAGAAAGAAGGAGTACCACTCGTCAATGACGAAGTTTTCGTCGTTTGCTCGCTAATGGCCGAACCCATTCGACGTGTTCTCGCGAGATCGCCGATGATTAATCAAGCACAAGCTCTACCCGTAAACCCTACGGCCTAAACCCATTTTTAGAAGCGCTCGACCGGAGGACGTGGCGATTATACCCGCGAGCGAGATACCGTTTCCCATTATTTTGCTTTTTTTCTCTCTCTTTCTCTCTCTCTCTCTCTCTTTTTTTTCTTTTTTTAATTCCTTCGTTCGAGTACGTCCTCGTGGATTCGTCGTCGTCGTCGTCGTCGGCGCACTCAGCCCTTCCGCGTATCCCCTACGCCCTTACGGAATTAGTAGGAATTTAAAAGGAAGAGGAAGAGGGCTCTATGCGTCTGACTTTGATCGATCTTTCTAAATTTCCTCATCCTCTCCCACACATCTTTGTATGATTCGTAATAATCGTCTATGTTTTTTATCTGCTTCTCTCTCTCTCTCTCTCTCTCTCTCTCTCTCTCTCTCTCTCTCTCTCCTTTCTCTTTCTCTCTTATATCTTCGAAATCGAAATGATGCCATCGAAACAATGGATCAAACGATTTTTATTCTTTCTCCCTTTTTTATTTTTTTTCCCTCTCTTTCCTTTTTTCTTTTTTCATATCCTACCGAAGCTCTAAGGGATTACACACGTGGTGCGTTTTACCTGACTATAAACGAGCCGCCAAGAGGCTTCCAATCGACGACTGCCTGACGCCGTGGGAATCCCTTGAGAATCGACGTGTATGACGTAATGCCGAAGGAACGCCGTGCAACCCCTTTTCGCGACCCTCGCTCAATGAGGCTCCGCCACTCGCGAGTCTCATCGTCATCGTCGTTGTCGTTGCTTTGTCGTTGTGGTTGCCGTAGTCGTCGTCGTCGTCGTAGTGATCGTCGCTTTTCAAAGCCCGAGTAAAAGAGAGAAAGAGAGAAAGAGAGATAGAGAGAGAGGGAAAGAGGAAGATAGATAGATAGAGAGAGAGAGAGAGAGAGAGAGAGAGAGATGCATAAAGAGAGAAAGAGAAAGAGATAGAGAATTAGAGATCAACTGCGGACTTTCATGACGCGATTCGCGATTTTCTCCCTCGTTGGATCGACGGTTATAAACGCATTTATGCATGGAACTGCATAGCTCACATCGGTAGGACGTTTAAACGCCGGGAATACGTTGCAGTTCGATGCGGTTCCGTGCTAAGTGGATTACGAGTTTGCGATTATGTGTACGCACGTATGCATGTAGTTACATACATGTATACATACATACATACATACGTAAGAACATTCGCGCGAGTGCATACGTGTTAGCCAAATTACGTTATTCCGCTGCAGTCAACACGATTCTGCAATCGCGTGCAATTTTTTCCCTCTCTCTCTCTCTCTCTCTCTCTCTCTCTCTCTCTTCGTCTCTTTAACTCTACCTCTTTGTCTCTGTCTTTTCTCTTTATTCGAAGTCGTCATCATCCTCTTCTTCCTCCTCTCGTTAATATCGTCCGGCCTCAGAAAGAGAGAGAGAGTTACCCCTACGAAGCGAATTATCTACGCTCGATCGAACACCACCCGTCGTCTCTTCTACCTTTTTTTTTTTTGTATCTACTTCTTCTTCTTCTCTTTATATTCTTCTTCTTCTTTTTTTTTCTTTTTTTTTTTAATTTCCCTCGTTTTTCTTTTCCCTTTTTTCGTTCTTGTTCTTTTTTTCACTTTTTTTCCCCTCTCTTTTTCGTTTCACATTTACATCAGCACCCGTTATATTCCGCTCGTGCGATTTCCTCCTCTTTATTTTTTTCTTTTTTTTTTTTTTTCTTTTTCTACCATTCGTTTATCTCTTTTTCTCGTACAAGAGCACCACCTACCACTCGATTCGTCCGTTCGTTCGATTTAAATTCATTCGACGATAACCACGCAACGTTAAACGAATACCTCTCTATACTTTCGGACTTTCAAGTTTTACATTCGCTTAAGCTTTACAATTTTTCATCGAATTTTTTTCTATCAATTTGCTATTCGACTTTCTCGTTCTGTCTCTCTTCTATTATCCCTCTCCCTTTTCCCCAATCGTCTTTATTTCATTACGGAAGCCTAAAAATGTTCCCGTTTGGTGCTCGAGTAATTATATCAAAAAAGAAAAAAAGGAAAGAAAAGAAAGAAAAAAGGAAAAGAAAAAAAAATGAGAAATAAGAAAGAAAATGAAAAAAAAAAAAGATAAATAGGAAATTTATTTTTTGACGGACATTCAAGTCCGTCTATTATGGAGAAAATTAAACGTGGAAACCATAATAATTAAATGTTCCACGAACTTGTCATTCTTAGGCTTCACGAAACGTAAAACAACCGCCGAGTTGGTGGACGTCGTTCGTGTGGCTTCTTAAATAATGGACGATAGAATTGTTTATTCCTTAGAGAAAGATGATATTTGATAATTAGTGTAGAAAAATGCGGGATACAATCGGACACATGTATCATAACGGGTATCGTCGTTTTTCTATGGCGTTCAATATTCGATTGGATGATTCTTTATAAGACAATACGATATCCATCAGAGAGCAAAGAACGTCGTAAATTTTCATTCGAAAAAGTTTAAATAATTTCGAAAGTTGTAAACCTTCATGTTGTGTTGTAATGAATTGACTTGTGTGTGTGTGTGTGTGTGTGTGTGTGTGTGTGTGTGTGTGTGTGTGTGTGTGTGTGTGTGTGTGTGTGTGTAAATATATCACTCGTAAACATTGAAATGTTTACTTATTATTAATGTTACTTATGGTAATTACTTATGGTAAATATTCGATTGTATTCTGCAATCTTTAGAAAATATTTTAACGTTTCATTCGATTTTTTCGTTTTCTCTTTCTTTTTCTTTTTTTTTATCACACGCTGTAACGTAAACATTTATTTAATGGTTCAGTAAATTATTTCATTCGGGAGAAAACCAGGTGTTTGATTATGGTTCTTTTCTTTTCTTTTCTTTTCTTTTCCTCATACTCACTATCTATAGCGCGAAGTTTTTTTATTCTTTATTATATATCCACGTTTGGAGGAGGCTTGAATATTTTCTGACGAGCTGTTCGTTCATTCCGAGTCCAGGGAAGAGTTGATTCAACGCGTTATGTTTGCCACCGATGGGTTCATCGTATTTGCACAAATGTCGAGTAGAACGACGAGATCTTTATATTTGTCCATTTTTTCTTTTCTTTTTTGTGTATATTATATAAATTCCGATAAATTTATCTATTTCTAGTATAAGTCGAAATAATCGAAGATAAGTTTATGCGAAAGAATCTGAAATAATTAAAATAAGTTAATGCCTGTTAATATCATCTAAAATAATTTTCTTTATTAATTTGGTAATAACAGAAAATCAAGATTTTATTAATTATACTGTATTGAACGAGTAATTTTTTTAACATATCCGATATTACTCGTATTAAAACCTGAATACTGGAATATTTGCAAAAAATTTTGCATTTCCGTTAGTTGAGTAATTTTTCTTTTTTTTTAATAAAGTACTATCGTTTTCTGATTTTTGTAAGATCGAATAAAAATTTCTAACGGTGACCAAAATTAGTTCTTATGCCAACTGATCTTTTACTAACTATATTATAATTTTAGGATACAAGATATATTATAAAATATATTACAACATATATCACAACATATATCTCATAATAGATTTGTTATTCATTGGATAAAATAATTAAAATTCTCGTTTTTGAAGGAAAAAGTTATGCATAATTAAATTAAACTATTAGATAGAAATGTTTTAATAATTAGATCAAACAAAAAACAAAGGAAAACGGATGGAAAAAAACTGGAGATGCCGGGGATCGAACCCGGAGCCTTTCACATGCAAAGCGAACGCTCTACCACTGAGCTACATCCCCGTGTTGAAAGTACTTTCTCTTATAGGTCTTATATACTCTACATTGTCCAGAATGATCTAACGTACATATAAAAGACATTAATTTAGATAAATAAAATAAAATTTATTTAACGTATTATTCATTATAATGACACCACGTATACACTAAATTCTCACGTAAAGAAATGCGAAAGAAAGAAAAGAGAGGAAAAATACATTTTATATCGCAAAAAAATATTAATGTTGCAAGTCGACTTATAATTAAACACTTCCGACAATGTGTATATATATATATATATATATATATATATATACATGTATACTTCATGAATACGATGTACAAGATTAGAAAATGCAAATGATCGTCGATTACATAATACTCGGTGATAGCCGATTTACAAAAGAGGAGATCCGCAAAAAACGAGAGTCATCGGTCGCAATTGCACCGTCACATTATTATTATCATTATTATTATGTATACAAAGTGGGGGTGTAGTACGTGCCGAAGAATTACGAGGGTGGCTAAAAGTCATCACCCCCTGTTGCGTGACTTATGCAGCGCCTCGCTCTAATGAAGATCTATCGGCTTCTGCTACGTGGCCTTTTATCATTCGTTTGTTACGAAGTCTGCGCTTTTTTGTTCTCTCTCACTCTTCCCTCTCTCTCTCTCTCTCTCTCTCTCTGTCTCTGTTTCTCTCTGTCTCTGTTTCTCTTTTTATCTTTTTATCTTTTCTCATTCCTATCAAGAAATTCTCAACACGCGACGCACGATTATGTAGGTAGAACACGTTTGTTTTTTTTCATTTTCTTTTTTCTTTTTCTTTCTTTTCTTTTATTTTTTTTTCTTTTTTGTTGTCGAACACTACGGGCGTCGTTAGGATCAGCATCGTACGGATTGACGTGACGAAGCAACAATAACAATACACAGCGACGAGGACGACGAGAACGACGAGTACGATTAAACAGAAGTTTATTTATTTAGTTTATTTATTGATTTATTTTTTGTTTGAGGAAGGAAAAAAAAATAATCGGTTACCGAAGCAAACCAAGATTGTGAGTTGTTAACGCGTGTTCGATATTCTATTCTAATCTAGTTGTGTACTCTTTGGACGTTCTTTTCTTTTTATTTTGTCCTTTGTTTTATCTTTTTTTAATAATTAAATAAACAAATCGTCCTCAACGACCATTTCTGATTGGATCACGTGGACCATCTGTAGACTCGTTGAGTTAGGTAATCTTTCGTTCACACGAAACGTTCCTTCTATCTAATTATTCTTTTAAATACTTACTTATTTTTAATTCTTATAATATCTTTCCGTGTACCGTCGAAAGAATATCTTGAAAAAAGAAAAAAAAAAAAGATTTTTGAGGTATCTATTGAATTTGACATATTTCTCTTAAAAATAAAAATATTCTCACGTTCTGTTTCTTTCTTTCTTTCTTTCTTTCTTTCTTTCTTTCTTTTCTTTTTCTTTTTCTTTTTCTTTTTTTTTTCTTTATTTTATCACAAAATACAGATATGCAGTTTGACGAGAAAAAAAGAACAAAAGAAGGACGTTATTTTCGATAAATGAAAAGTTTTATAATGAATAGGGAAAGGAACGAATGTTATTCTTTTCCCCCGTGTAAACATTACGAATAACAGATACCTTTACGATAACATCCGAAAGTAAACTCAGATAAAACGTAGATATTCGTGTCGAAGTAAACATATGTTCCGCTATATAAATTCATTTTATGAAACAAAAAAAAAAAGCAGAAATGGAAGAAACAAAGAAATAAAACGCGATTGAATGTATTTGAATTATATCCAAAATGAAAACTCAAAACGATATACCCGATCGAGATATTTATACGGAAAGGACGCAAATATCGGCCAATATATCGGTTCGAAAGTACTAAAAAAAGCTAAATATTGATTATTAAATATGCCCGTTTGTATTACAACGAGGGTAATGATCCTTTTTAAATAATTTTCTTTTTACGCACGATCAATCCTAAACGATGAAAATTTGAAACGCGATATTAGCTCCCTAATGCCTATTCCTTCCTTCTATCCATCCATCCTTAAAAACTTGATAAACCGTAATCCGACACGGGTAACGTGATACTTTAGAAGCGGATAAATAAGAAGAGGCGGAGTATTCTTATCGTATAAATCCGAGAATCCTCCCTTCGTCGAGCGAATAGCAAACAGTAACGCGAGAACGATATGGAGCAACATTTTAAAGGATTGTCATTGCGAATGTATGTTCTTATATGATCACTAATGAATCGATCTATACCAATCGATGAAATAATGTAATCGACGCACGATAATGATCGTTAATTAACGTAAATTATCGTATTTTCCTAGATAACATTTCTTCTTCCATTCTTTTTTTTTTTGTTTTCTTCTTAATATCACTGTTAGAAGCGAATGAAATTTACGTGCAGGTCATTTGCGCGATTATCAGGGTTATTATATTGAAAAATAAAGTAATATCGTCTTTAAGGAAGCTAACGTAAGAGTAACGAAAGGAGGGGAAGTGGGGGAGGGGAGGGGGACGGGTTGGATGGGTGGGGTGTCGGCCGCTAATCCTTAATTTTCCAGGACGCTGCTTCTCTCCGCAGCAATACTCTTTCTCTCTACCCTTCAAGACTAACAATTAGCGATGTTAATCCTTCCGGGCCTAAGAAGGACCTACGGCCATATATCCCATTACAAGCCGACGCACGAAACACGACCTCGTAAAGATTCTTTTAATACCATCTTCTCGGTGCGTAAGATCAGTACGTGCGTACATAAAGTAACAGAGAGAAAGAGAAAGAGTGAGGGAGGGAGAGAGAGAGAGAGAGAGAGAGAGAGAGAGAGAACGAGAGAAAAAGAGTAAAAGAGAAAGAGAAAAAGAGAGAGAGAGAGAGAGGCGAAAGAGGTTTTGTACAATTAACGGACGTAATTACGAGGAAACAGGCTCTGCTCGCAAAGAATCGTTGCCCTCCAAAGAGCAGTATGCATATTTCATCCTTAGGATCCTTAAGTCGAGGACGAATGAAAGAAGTAATCCTGAGATAACGTCTTCGGGCTGAGAGAAGATCGTCGTTTACCCTCACGAGAGGAAACAAGTCTAAGAAAGATAGAAAGAGAGAGACAAAGAGAGAGTGAAAGAGACAGACAGAGAGACCGACAGAAGAAGCGAGAGAGAGAGAGAGAGAGAGAGAGAGAGGGGGAAAGATGACACAGTAGTAGTAGTAGCCAACCTTAGAGGAGTGGAATATCTCTCTTTGTACGATTTTTTAAGAGTCAAAGGCCTTCTGTAAATACGCCGTCTTTCCGTCTACGTCAAGACTTTTTACGTTATCGAAGAAAAACCTTTCTCTCTTTCTTTTTAAATACGGAAGATAAGCGAACCTCTAGGTTGCTCATCTGAAGGAACGAAAGAGAACTGATGAAGGGCGGCAACGTGTGTTCGCATTTTTACAAAAATAATTTTCAACGTTTCCAGGGAACATTTTTTTTGAAGTAGTTAGGTAGGTAGGTAGGTAGGTAGGTAGGTAGGTAGTATCTCCTTCGTTCGGATTATTCTCGAACGAAGATCGTGTTATCGATAAGAGTCTACGTTTCGTTTCGTTTCGTTCCGTTCCGTTGGAAGTTCTCACACGTGAGAAATAATTTCGTATAAGGAAACAATCACGTGTATGTGTGTGTGTGTGCCTGCGTATGTGATCATTGTCTTAAACTCTAGGTCATTCACTTAACAAGATGGAAATGATCGAAAAGATACGAGATAAGGAACGGTGTTAAGATATCTCTAGGCTGATTCGATTATTCGATTCGACGTGCCGTATGCTAAGATCATGACTTTTCGTTTGCATTTTCCTCTACTTTACGAATAATGCCAGGAATAAGAAAGATAGAGAAGGAGAGAGGGAGAGAGAGAGAGAGAGAGAGAACGTGAGACCTCCCATCGTGCGGAATATCCTCCGCAATCGATCGTTTATCTATGACATCGATATACTTTCATTCGCTCTAATCCCTTTTCTCGCTTCATGCATGAATAATATACATTCGTTTCGCTTCGAATTTAAAACGTTCGATATTTTTCTAAGCCTAGCAAGGGATCCTTGTGTATACTTAGATACGTATATACATATTTGTATATATATGTGTGTGTGTGTGTGTGTGTGTGTGTGTGTGTATATAGGGTGTCTGTTCATAGATGTCAGAGCAAATATCTGACGACTGATTGAAGTTACAAGGAAATTTAATAATAGAAAATTTTCACGTGTTTTATTGAGTCAATTTACAAAGTATATGTAAAAAGCTTGCATGTAAAAAGTACATAGTAGCAAATTTTGCGAATGATCGCTATTTATATAAATATGCAAAGAGAAAAGAGAAAAAACATATAAAATTATTTAATTAAAAAGAAAAGAGAAAAGAAAGGAAAAGGAAAAAGAAAAACGACATTGATCTTTGTAACTGGAAGTGATTACGAATAAAGAAGAAAAAAAGAAAGAAAAGGAAATGACAAAAAAAAAACGAAAAGGAAAATACTGATAAAATTAATTTCTCTTATAACTTCAACTAGTTGCGAGATATTTGCTCGAATATCTATGGACAGGCAATCTGTATTATATGTATGTGTACATATGTATAGTATATTCGGTAAAACGATACGATAGGTCTACGTGTAGGTCTTCACGTTCCAAAAAACAGAGATTCGACGAAATCGCACGAAGTCGAGGAACGTTCTGTATATCGCGGAATAATCCTATCGGCGGTGTTTACCTGGAAACCTACATTTACTCGTGTAGTGTCACCGAATTTCTAACCCCTTTTAAAATCCTGTATTTCCTGGTAAGTATCGACTTTCGAAACCCGATCATTATTAAATTGCCGAGATCCGACGTTGTAAAAAAATATAATTCCTTTATCGATCCGATCAGAATTAAATATGTTAGTGCCTACGAACGAACACGATTGTCTATTTGATTCTATGATCTTCATCATTAATTTAATTCCGAGAAATAAAGTTAATTCGTTAATCATTATGATCGATTATATCCAGATCGACTATATCGTATTCATTGAACGAAAAAAATAAAACGTAATTCGTTATGTCCATGTAAAAAGGGACAGAAGGAAACCCTTTCGTTACATCGACCGTCTCTTTTTCTTTTTATCAGTCTCTCTCTCTCTCTCTCTACCGACGTCGGCTTTTGCCGTCTCTCCTTTTGCGTTTTCAACCCTAAATTTCATTCCGAGAATACGTTTCCGCCGCGTGTCTGCTTGTAAAATCAGTACATCCGGGTGTCAAAGCGATGTCACCCGCCGAACGATGCCACCCCGTTACCATGCGCATCAGTTTTAAATTCGATCAATGGGTGACACCAAGCGTAAAACACTTTTAGGGTTGAAACTTTAAAGGCCGACCCGGCCTTTAGAATGGCCAGAGTGAGAAAGAGAGTTAGAGAGAAAGATAGAATAGGAGAGAGAGAGAGAGAGAGAAAGAGAGAGAGTAAATCGTAGTTACAACCGTGAAACTGGGGGGTGGTGGCCGTGACGACGCGTGTTGTGGGAACTCGACGACGAGTATAGTCGGAAGTGAAAGGATATTCATTTTAAATCCTTGTCCCTTTACGAATTCTCTTCTTTATATCGAATTTCCTTTTTCCTGAAAGATTATGAAGAAAATTCTTTATCTCTCTCTCTCTCTCTCTCTCTCTCTCTCTCTTTCTCATGCACACACAACACTCACACTTTCACTATATCATTTATTCTCGTAGATCGCAAAAGTAGGATCAATGGGAAAGCAATAAAAATTTTCTATTACACGTTGAACGGCGTAAAGCACGATGTAAATTATTTTACTGCGGGAATAGTGAGCGAGAAAAAAAGAATGTGAGAAAAAAAAGAGAGTGCAGTGTGACGAAATAAAAATGTACAATGCTCGTACTGACGTACGCGTTACAAAGCGTAATTATTTGCACGTCGGTTGCAGGTCCCCTAGGCCAGGACAAAAGTTTGGAAATATTTTCATCGCGTAGGACGAATTTACAATCTTGACAGCAATTTTTCTTTGAGGGTTTTGACGAAAGCGATGAGTGTAAAATGCCCCTACGTAAAAAGTAAAAATAAATAAAAAAATCGGATTTTGGTTTTGTTCCTTTTCTTTTCTGTCCTCCCTTCCTTCTTTTTTTTTTTTGCTGTTTTCCTATTTTTGTTACATTCGAGAACGGTCACTCGTTTGATCGTGGACGTTTTTTCGAATGTTACTTTTTCTTTTTCCTTCTTTTTTTTTTTTTCCTTTCTTTCCACATGCTTTGTCTATTTTTTGTTTTTCGATTGTCACAGGTCGGGAGAAAGCAGATCGGACGATTTTGACTGTAGGACGAAACGAAAGGGACGACAAACGATCGTATCTCGTCGTTTTCTCTCGGTTCTCTCTATTTCTCCCGTTTTTACGAAAATTCGATCGACCATTTAACGAACGGTACGATTGATAAACAAAACGGTGACGCGTGACGCAGCGCACATAGCGTGACACCTACCATCCCCACTTCTTTTTCCCTTCTGTTTTTGTACCGGTAAATCACTCGAATTACAAGCTCGTGTTGCACAATTCACCATAGTAGTGACACGGTGTTACACATACACGCATACATACATGTATACATAGGTACATACGTACGTACATATGTATGTAGCATACATGCAAGAAAACGCAACGCTATCGGCGTTCTCTAAATTCGTCCATGCGATTGTAACGCACCGCGGGCAAAGAGAAATTTTTTAACGCGATAATTCGCCCAGGCGCGCATCAATCGACGTTTCGCTCGACAAATTTTCAAATTTCTCGATACCAGAGCTGAGCTCTGCGATGTTCGCGAAAAGAGAGAGAGAGTGAGAGAGGGAGAGAGAGAGAGAGAGATGAATATTTCGTAACAGAAACAAAAACGATGGTGCGAGGTGAGTGCATTACGTTTTAGAGGGAGAGAGAGAGAAACGTTGCTAGGCAACAGATCCACACCCGTTTAATTCATTTTAGGGAGCCACACGATCACAACCGTGTTGGTGCATCCATGCAATTCTTCCCCTCATTCTCTATCCATCTCTCTCTCTCTCTCTCTCTCTCTCTCTCTCTTTCTCATTTACTCACTCTACTCTTCCTCTGCCTCCTACTTCGCGATGCATAGAAACGATGCGATGCAACCGACTGACCGACGGATGGAGTCGCGGTGATCTGATTTTAAACCAATCAACGGCGGTTTCGCGCTCAATTTACAATCAGCCCCGATTCGTATCGCTCGTTACACGAAACCCAAGAGTAAAAGAGAGAAAGAGAGAAAGAAATAAAGAGAGAAAGAGAGAGAGAGAGAGAGAGAGAGGGAGAAATAGATAGAGAAAGAGATCTACAGAGAGATATGTGCTCATCGAAAATATTTTAATCAGTCTGCAGATTTTCCAAGAGCGTTCGTGATTTCGCGATGATGCTAATGCGAAATCTGATTAACTCGATTCAGGAACAGAGTAAAGTTGCTCGCTCTTATCCGCTTTTGTGGTTGAAATATACAACTGTGTTATCTCGCTTCGAAAACGTTATATTATGTAGAAAGCGCGCCGAGGGGAAAGCGGAAGGGGAGAAAAGAGAACAAAATTAACGCGTTAAATGGCTTTGCAAAGTATACATATGTATGTGTATATATATATATATATATATATATATATATATGTATGTATGTATGTATGTATGTATGTATATATTAATATATATGTGTATATATATATATATGTATGTATGTATGTATATATTAATATATATGTGTATATATATAAATATATCGAAAATATATAGGAGAGCGAAAAATAGAGAGAGAGAGAGAAACACTCAGCATCTGGATATAATATACGAGAGACGAGGTACTTGAGAGGAAAATTATGTTAATCATCGAGGGAGAGAAAAAGAGAGAAAAGAGAGAGAGAGAGAGAGAGAGAGAGAGAGAGAGAGAGAGAGAGAGAAAGAGAATGAAAAAACAGGAGACACAGTATCCAACCGAGATTATTTATTTGTAGGGTTAACGCGCGCGATGTGCTCGACGCCATTGTTATTAATTTCGACGGCGGGCTCATGAATAACGGCACCTGCCTATAATAAAGCAAATCTCGCTTTTCATCGCTTTGTCCTGACAGGATCTTTCTCTCTCTCTCTCTCTCTCTCTCTCTCTCTCTCTCTCTCTGTCCCCTCTTTTTCTCCCTCTCTCACCTCCCTACTCTTTCTCTCTCTATCTCTCTCTCTCTTTCTGCCGTACCTCTACGTTCAATCACACATCGCATTAGTTCGATGATAAAAGCATCGTTGATCCATGACACGGAATAACGAACGATATTCATTTATAAATCTTCGATTATTTTCGTTTTTTCTTTACGTACATACGTACAACATATACACTTCCCCACATTCATAAATACATAGATAAATCATATATATGTGAATAGATACGTATAGATACATCGGTATATCATAGGAATTCGTAGTAGAAGCTAAATACATATCGTTAAAGTCAAGCCGATGATCAATTAAAAAAAAAAAAAGAAAAGAAAAACAAGAAAAAAGAAAAGAAGGAAGAAAGAATTTGTCACAATTAATTTAGATTCTCACATAGAAAACAAACGTGACGCAAACTTGAATCGTTTTTATCTTATTCTACCTCGTTTGTCCCTCTCTCTCTCACTCTCTTTCTTCCTTCTCCTTCCCCTATCCA
>OU964971.1:1980884-1995884 GCA_918808275.2 Dolichovespula sylvestris | reverse complement strand
CATTCATTAGAAATTCTATATGATTATCGGAACTCGATGGGACATCGGTAAACGATTTATCATTTATGTCTTCCCCCCTAAAGCAACTCTCATATATAATAAATGAAATGATCCGATATTTATATATATTTTTTATCCATTGTTTATTCATATTTTATGAGATTTTTGTTGTATTCTATGAGAGCACAGATGAAGAAGAGTTAAGAATGTTTACTGATAATTGAAAATACATTAAATATTGTATTATCTTTTAGTCGACAATTTGTAACAACGCATCGTTTATATCTCGCTTATATTTTTCTTTGTTTTTTTTTTTTCTGTCGTTCGGCGCATTTTTATTAACTAATACATTTCTTTTTACATTTTTTCGAGTTGGCTTTTTTCCATTCATTTCCTTTTATATGCACGATTGCCTTCAAACTATTAATATTGAATCTAATAATTTGAAGGACATTTTAGTTGATCATAAAATTTGCTTGAATTTTGTTGATTATAATATGATATTTTGTTGTTTGATAGTAAAATATATTTGTAGTAAATCTTTTTTTTTTTTTTTTTTTTTTTTAGAAAACGTTTAACATTAATACTTACATTAAGTACAGAGAAACTATTAAATCCGGTTACGGCATTACGGTTATGGCAATTTTTGTTTTCTTGCACGTTGTTTTATGTTTTTCATGTATTTCTCATCTCCAGAGTGATTGTTATTGTATAGCGTAATAATAGCATTTTTAGAAGTTGCAGTACGTTGGCACGGCAGTATTATGTGTTACACAGAAAAATATATACAAATAGAAAAGATTACTTTTGTTCAAATCGATTCAATAGTTTCTTCGTTATTATAACCCTGATCGAATAAAAGAGAGAAATATTTCTCTCATTCTATATGGCGATATTACTCTGGATAACATGTTGTGCTATCCTTATCATTTATTTTATTTTACATTTTTATCTTTCTTTTTTTTCTACAAACTCATCGAATACGTCCTGTCTTGTAACGATATTTTATCGTAATATCGAAGAAGCTCATATCTCGTATTGAATCTTTGTACTCGTATCAAATCGCGCATTCGCCATTATATTTTCTTTCTTATTCTTTTTTTTTTTTTTCTTTTTAAACGCATTCGCGGAACGCTTTGTTTTTATTCCAGATTTATTTCTTAGAATAATTCAGTTAATATTTTATCCCATAAAGTATTGAGAAGCTCATCTGACGTCATTTGGGCGTATTCTGGTTTTGAATCTAGCCATTCGGACACGCGTCCTTCCAATCTCATGCAAATAAGAATTTTCGTCGAACTGTCGTCGAGATTATACTTGGCGCTGAGATATCTCACTCGTCCTATCCATGCTTTAAAAGTTTCAATGTTACCGTCGAAATGATCCAACAATATCGCCACGTCACATAAACCTACTGTTTCTTGATGATTGCCGTTCGTTTCGTTCACCGTCGTCTGATTGTTTAGATCCGAGGTGCCGTACGAAGGTAACTGAAACACAACCGCGTCGCATGTCAATGTGGAGGAATTCCTGAGTTCTTCTTCGCTGGGTAGCTTCAATGAATCTTTACACATTGTCTCCTGGAAAAGAGGTAAGTCGAAATTATTTGATTCAATATTACCACCATCCTTGTAATCAGAATCATTGTTTGTTCATTAACAATTTTATCAATCGCTGTAATTTTTGTTCTTGCCTTTTGTTTAATCATTTATGTTTAAAAATGTCTCTCAGTTGAACGACAATAAATATTCACTGTTCGATCTCATCTTTCCCTCCGAAGCACATTGCAAGCTTTATGCCCGATCTAACGCCATTCGTATCGCCAACGCCCAAGTTTATCTGATCGATAGCAGGTTATCAGTGAAATACATGATCGATTTTATCTAATCTCTATGTCAGCTTCCGTCACGTTGACGCTTGCTAACAATAGAACAATAAAATATCGTGAAACGCCACGCATTCGAGAACGTAATTATGTTTATAATGCCGAGAACAGGTATATATTGGATGATTGCATAAGTTCGTGCCCGATTTTTATAGATGACATTAAGTAACTGCACGGTGGAGTTCTATAGTTTTTGTGTGGTAATTGCTGACTACACCGAATAGATGATGTTGTCTTATGTCAATTTAGCGTCAGCCATTGCTCAGATAAGTCCATTTGTGCATAAGAGAAATCATTAAAAACGGAGAACGGAAAGGTGGATTTGTGGCATGTAATGCTATATGAATTTCGGAAAGGCGTGAGTGTTGGGATTATATCACTCATTCAGAAATAGCCGACACAACTAACCACACATCACTACAGAACAATACATCGACAATTGTATCGTATTATAACGAAATATACTGTGATATTTTCCATTTGCGCTATATTCATTTACGCGCATCAACATCGCGAGCAACACAGGATCCTTCAAATAAAATTCGCATTCTCCGGTTAATTTGTGGTTACGCGGCGAACGATATTTTGCTGACGGCCTTCAACGGTATCCTAGCTTAGTGCTGCCGCCCTTATTCCATCGCCTCCAGCGGGTCTATAACTCCGACGATTAGGAAGAGACGGGGAAAATTCTCCGCGCGAATCGACCATCATCGCTGGTGCGGTGCGAGACGCGTCTCTGGAAACGAAAATAAATAATTTACGAATTACACTTCCTACAATGTGCTCAATTATAAATTGATCCTTTAAGATGAAATAAAAAAGAAGAAAAACTACAAGAGCAGGCTTCGTTTGTCTATACGTTCTTGGTTGTATCCTATATTTTTACGTACACACACAAACACGCGCGCACACACACACACACACACACACACACACAGAAATGTGTATATATATATATATATATATATATATATATATATAAATATCTATATATGTGTATATATCCGTTCATTTTCTCTTGAATTAAATGAATTCATATTCAGTAATACAGATCTTCGATGCAATGCTTATACATTTGTGGACATGGATATTTGTAGATACATATATCGAACAATTATTTGAAAGGGATAATTCGATCGAAAATAGAAATGAGAGAAAATGATCATCTATAATGATTTCCGTAGGAACTGAATAATATAGTGTAACGACAAATACGAGATTGTCGTCGAAATGGGAAAAAAGTTAATTGGAAGAAGATGGATCAAAAAGAGACAGAAAGAGCAAGTGAAAAGACAGAGAGAGAGAGAGAGAGAGAGAGAGAGAGAGAGAGAAATAGTAAGAGATAGCGATGAGATACGTGTCGAACGCGCGAACGCTTCGATTACTTCGCAATGGCGCAATCAACGCCAAGTGATCTTTATTTTCGTTGTTTTGGTCCCGTCCACGATAAATTCGAGCGACTACAGGTACTACAATTCCACGCAAACGAGACAATGCCAGCATGGAGCTTCGTTACAACGGGGTGTGATTGTCGTCCCATCAAAGTGGACAGTTTACAGATGGATTGGAACGCTGCTGGACACCCCTCGTACCCCACTCTCTCTCTTTCTCCCTCTCTCCCTCTTTCTCTCTATCTATCTCTCTATCTTTATCTATCTGTCCAAACCTCACCCTTTTGTTCCACAGGGACGCACTCATCGTCTCGAGATTTTCCTTACGAACGCGTTCGATCGAAAAGAATAAATTGCATACCATTTGACATCTTCAAATCGTATACACATACGTACGTAAGTACGTACGTACATACGTATGTCGCTTATCTATTATCTGTTTCGTAAAATACGACTAACACGGAATATAATTTATTTGCTTACTGACACAATCGACGAAACTTAAATTCGTTCTCATATCTGTTAATATTTAATGTGTTTTAATACGTAGAGATGATACTATGTCAAATATTGTACGATGTAACATCATTCGTTAGAGAAATAAAGAGAGAGAGAGAGAGAGAAAGTAGATACCTAAAAACAATATGAAAACGAACGAGTATTCTCTCTCTCTCTCTCTCTCTCTCTCTCTCTCTCTCTCTCTCTCTTTTTCTCTTTCTCTCTTATTCACTCTCTCTCTCCACCCTCTCTTTCTCGTATCTGGATGGTTCGCAATTCGAGTTTCCCCTCTTCTATAGTGTTTACATACTTATTACGCATTGCCGTTGCAGAAGCATTACAGATCATGTAAAACACGTGCGTCCCTGTTGCTAGCAATAGGCGAGTTTACTCGTTGACTCGTGTCGAGGGCGTTGTAACGGCTTCCTCTCTCTCTCTCTCTCTCTCTCTCTCTCTCTCTCTCTCACTCTCTCTTACTCATAGCTAGTAGCTCGCGTTATTACTCAGGTGTAATTGCGTTCTAGCCCCTGTTGCTCATGTATAACCCGAAAAAAGGTGTATGTGCGCGCGCGCGTGCGTGTGTGTGTGCGTATGCGTGAAAGAGAGAGAGAGAGAGAGAAAGAGAGAGAGAGAGAGAGAGAGAGAGCGAGATAGATAGTAATGCGTGTAGAGAGAAGTGCGGTTAAAGTTTCGTCGTCGTCGTCGTCGTCGATGGCCGTTCGCCGGTGCAATTCTGCAACGGGCAGGCATTTGCCAGTTTCCCTTCCTGCATCCACCCTCGATTCAATTCAATGCCACTCAATCAGTCAATGTAACGCGCATGCAGAGCCGCATACCGCCGTCCCGCGCGTTTCCCAATGAAATGCTCGTGCACCCACGCGCTATTCCGGCCGGTACTTTGGCGTTAAGTGTCCATCCCGTACAACCTCACTCCTCTCGATGTCCCTCTTTATCTCTGTCTCTCTCTCTCTCTCTCTCTCTCTCCCCCTCTCTCTCTCTCCCTCTCTCTGTCTCTCTCTGTCTCTTTCTCTCTCTCTCTCTCTCTCTCTCTCTCTCTCTCTCTCTCTGTCTATCTGTCTATCTATCTAACTCTATATATCTCCTTCCCTCTCGACATTACATCATGTAACTGGAGAGAGCTGCGTTACTCCCGACGCGTTGTCCACCAAGATATAAACGGAAAATGGAACTCGTCTGTTGATTTTACACGCGTCCATCGCGAGCCTTTTTACAATTTTGTTTACTACCACAACCTTCATGCTTTGACGACAATGCAATTTTGTAATGCAATTTATATGCTTTGTGCCTGGTCAATTTTTTTTTTTTTTTTTTGTTTTGTGTCTGTCTACGAGTAGATATTTTATATTTGAGTGTTATGTATATATATATTTTATTTTTTGAGTAACGTCTCTCTCTCTCTCTCTCTCTCTCTCTCTCTCTCTCTCTTTCTCTCTCTCTCTCTCTCTCTCTCTCTCTCTCTCTTTCTAGTGTTGTGATAGTAACAATATAATTTCGTATGAAAATGTAAATACTTTGGTAATATATGTAAATTTATCGAAGAATAATCTCCGTGTTTCGTGATTGAAAAGTAGTAATTAACGAAGAGTTAACGAATAGAGATTAGAAATACTGCTACGAAAATATTTATTAAGTATCTGTTTCGCTAATGAAAACGTAAACGTGTTGTTTTATTTTTCTCGTATGGCATAAGATAAGATGACGATACTCGTTGGATACAATAAACAGGAAAGGTAAAACGGTGAAAGTAAAAAAGAAAAAAAAATTTTTATCGCTGAACGGTCTTGTTTCTATTGCAAGTTCTTATCACCTGATAAGCCACTACGAGGAATCCGAGTAACAGAATAATAAAAATAAAAAGGGTATGTTTACGTCGACTTATTGGTTAAAGAAACTACCTATTTCGTTAGTGTGTATGTGTGTGTGTGTACTTTGACAATGTTTTTGTTTTATACGATCGATGCAAAATGTAACTATCTAGAAATAACGTTTGCTTCGTCACATTTCTTTTTTATTCTTTCATATATTCACTTACTTTGCTTTATTACTTTCTAAAAAGTAATGTAAAAAGTTATGAATACGTATATATATGTATATATATATACATGTATATGTATGTATATGTATATGTATATATACATGTAAGCGCACGTAAGCGATGAATTTTTCATTTGCAATTTTCCAAAGTGTTATCCAAAGTAGTAACGCAAAATACGATATGCTTCGTGGTAAGTCAAACCATTTAAAAATTCCCAACAAAAAAGCTACGTTAAAGCCATCAAAAACGTTTCGTTAAAACCATCGAGTTGTAACCCATTAATTATTCAACAGTCTGTGGTATACGTACTTGCGTGAGAAAAAGAAAGAAAAAAGAAAAAAAGTAAAAGAAACACAGACGAAAAACAAGAGAAAGAAATTTAATCCACGTAGATTATCAATTATTAAAGATATTCCATTTCAAATGATCAAGTTATAAAAGAATCAAGATAATAGTAATTATATGTCATAGATACGAACGAAAGTGTTTCCTTCGTCGTGTTATTATTAAACGCATTAATCTTGTATCCTTCGCAGTCTTCTCATCCGCGAATTTTAACGAGATCCACAACGGCATCTCCTTCTCTTTGTCCCGATTATCTTCCAAGCTGATGCGCCTGGCGACACAAGGCGAAGAAGAAGAAGAAGAAGAAGAAGAGGAGGAAGAAGAAGAAGTATGTACGGTATTGTAACATTAATAGTAAAAGGGGGAACACAGAGGGTCTCCGTGTCGTCCGGCATCCATTACCAGTCCTTTGTTTTCCTCTAGGTTGTATCTAACAACGTAGAAACGAATCCGGGGATCACGATCCGTGGCGGATTCATAATCCCCGCGAATGACTTAACTAAACGCACCCGCAGACCAGTAACGGGCCGTATCGAATCGTTGAGACCCCTCTTCTCATCGTCTTCTTCTTAACCTCTCAACCTCTCAACTTCTCTATCTATCTATCTACCTATCTTTCTCTCTCTCTCTCTCTCTCTCTCTCTCTCTCTCTCTCTCTCTCTCTCTCTATCTCTCTCTCTTTCTCTCTCTTTTTCTCTATAACTAAACTTATTCGGTCATCTATATTCCTCTCCGTGATTCTCCGTAGTTTCGTAGTGAGTTTCACCGTTGTATGTGTTCATATATACACCATAAAGCACTCGAAGCATCCCTCGGTGACCATCGATGCCCATAACGTCGAAGAGAAACGTAGCTTTTGAGAGGAAAACGAGCTATACCTAAACTCCCGCCACCACTATCGCAACCACCACCACCACCATCACTACCCCCCACCCCTCACCACTCCCACACTCATCCACCGAAAATCATCCCCTTTAGTACACTGCACGGAGAAACGGAGAAGCGAAAGTTTACATACGAATGCCTGATTTCGTGCGAGAATTTGCGACTAAGAGAGAAAGAGAGATAGAGAGAGAGATAGATAGATAGACAGATAGATAGATAAAGAGAAAGAGAGACGAGGAGAGTAAGAAGAGGACTGAAAGTGACGTGCTATCGTGCCACTTGCCATGCTAATTACTTCTGTCAATTAGGTAAATCGAGGAGTGGTTCCTAACGATGCCAGGAGATCTCATACCACTAGATTCGTCCTAATACCGTGTACACAAAGGCGTAGGACGTTGTTCCCTGGCTATATCAGAATATTCGAAACAGTTGGATATCGTCATCCAGACGAGAGTAGAGAACAGCTGTCGGTAATGATACTTTGCATTTCATAGTTTCATATCGTATCTAGATGTTGCTATTGTTGTGTCGCAGATACAATACAAATACTATACACTGAAAATAAATCTACGATGTATTGCGAATACGATCATTCATATTTTTTTTAAATCTTTTTTCATCAAATTCTCTCTCTCTCTCTCTCTCTTCATATATCCATACGAAGATCATATAACATTCGAGGTATTGTATTCGAACGTAGAAAAAGATAGAGGGAGATCCTTTTTGTCGGTACTCCGCAGAACGCCTAATTGCGGTCGATGTCAGGACAAATATCGTTTCTCACCCCTCCATTGGCGTGTTACCGTTCGTCACAGGAGACTCGCTCGTTTGCCGATACTTCCTATGCTAATTGACGCAATTAGCATAGTAGCGAGATAGAACGTGAAGCAACGAAAGAGAGAGAAAGAGAGAGAGAGAGAGAGAGAAATGGAAGTGAAGGAAGAGGGTCCTTTCCTCGTGAATTTCGGGAGGACGTCCGTTTCCTCGTAAATTCGTCGATAGTAGTTCTGCTTCTCTCTCAACCCTGTCGCTGTAACCCTTGTCGACCGTTTTCCGACAGACACAAGCATACACGCACGTGCACGTGTTACATTGTCAACGATGATCGTGCTTACGTGTAGTTGCATAACAGCTTCGACATCCTCGAACCGTCGTCATCGTCGTCATCGTTCGGACACGGGATTAACATAAAAGGAAGAGTCAATATCGTAAACAATCTCCGTTACAATGGACCGAGCTACAGCTCGACAATAAATTCGTCGATACAAGAGAGAGAGAGAGTGAGAGAGAAAGAGAGAGAGAGAGAGAGAGAGAGAACGAGAGGATAGTGAGCTGGGGTGGAACACATACGAGATACTCCGATTGGCCGTTCGTTGTAACGAGAGAGAAAGACTACTTTTCATCGATATCATAAAGCATCGTTCAGAGGGTTAAAACTACCCTCCTAGCTGGAGAGTGACGGAACGAGTTCGACCGGGATCATAAATTCGTCGATATGCAAAGCAGATTATTTCTCTCTCTCTCTCTCTCTCTCTCTCTCTCTCTCTCTCTCTCTCCCTCTCTCTCTCTCTCGCTCTCTCCGATTATTTTTCTTTTTCCTTCCAGTTTACATTGCTTCCTTTCTCTTCTTTCTTATTATTATTTATTTTTCGTTTCTTTCTTTTTTCTCGTAGAGCGAGACAACACCGAGGACGTATCAGTCTACGGTCGAATTTTTTTTTTTTTTTCAATTGTCGTCAGAGGTTACGGAATTGCGGTCGATCCTTCTAATTTGCATGGAAATGGTGAGAATGTTACACAAGGGTTGATTCTTCTCTCTTTCTTCTCGTTCAACGAGAATATTTATCGGTACGCACGTGGAAAAAGTAGAAACGAAAAAAAGAAAAAGAAAAAAGAAAGGAAGAGAAAAGGAAAGGAAAGGAACGGAAAAGAAAGGAAGAAAATAAATATCGGTCAGTTGTATGGATCGTTGAATAAATACATTGTTACGAGATAGCCGTGGAAAAAGAGGATTAGAAACAAACGTGCTGGTCGTAATAACAAAACAAGATCCTTCGTGTTGTAATTTACTATACGATCTTAGAACGATACTGCTACACGGTAAACATCATTAGACTGCGAATGCAACGAGTCGAATAAAACTACGTGGATATATGCATTAGGAACAATGTAAGGATTTCGCGAAGCGAGCCAAGTTTCGAATGAAAGAAAGAAAGAAGAAAAAAAACGAGAGAAGGGAAGAGAGAAAGAGAGAAAGAGAGAGAGAGAGAGAGAAAAACTATAAAACTCGTCTAGGACAGTAAAACTTTTATTACGGCCGATCGTTAATATTATCTTTACGTATGTTCGTAGAAACGGTAGCGCGCGATCGGCTTGTAGAGAAAGAAAGAAAGAAAAAAAGAAAGAATGAAAGAGAGAGAGAGAGAGAGAGAGAGAGAGAGAGAGAGAGAAAGAGAAGGCATCCTAGGCTACTTCTTCGTTGAAAATTTTCCAGCGCCTCGATGATCAGTGCTCGAGACTTTTAAACGATCCTCTTTCTCTCGTTAACGATTCGCGAGAAGCACACAATATAAAGTACTGAGACTATCCTTCTCTCTCTTTTTCCCTCTCTCTCTCTCTCTCTCTCTCTCTCTCTCTCTCTCTTTCTCTTTCTCTTACGTTCGATAGAAAGAAGGAAGGAAAGAGCAGGACAGTTCACCTGTAAGAAAAGATCCTTTGTATTTTAGCTTTACGCCGTGATTATGGTCGAGTCGAAGTTTAAACCGTGCCGCATCGTTGAGGATAATGCACGGATAAAATCGTGGCGGGTGATACGAGAGATAGAGTACGGAGAGAATAAGGACGGTGATGCTTTTTCGATGGTAACGATTCTCTGGATAGAAAGAGAGAGAGAGAGAGAGAGAGAGAGAGAGAGAGAGAGAGAGAGAGGGAGCAAGAGAGAAAAGAGATAGAGATAGCTAGATTTAAGTAGAGTGAACGTTGAAAGTGAGTGAGAGAGAGCAAGAGATAGAGATAGCTAGATTTAAGTAGAGTGAACGTGATAGAGAGAGAGAGAGAGAGAGAGAGAGAGAGAGAGAGAGAGAGAGGATGGAAGAATATCGCAAAGTCCCCGTGATATTACGCGAACTTTACGATCAGAGACTTGGTTTGCATATCAATGGGATTGTGGATATACCTTCGTAGAATCCTTGGTAGAATCCTTCGTGGAATAAGAGGGAAAACATCTTCTTCGAAAGAGGAAAACACACCGATCGAGAAATTGGGACGCATGGAATCGCAAAACTTAACTTATATTACGTACACGTCGCATATTCTTTATTGATAACGCTTATCTTGCGGCATATATATGTATATATTTCAGGAAAATAACGTCGTCGAGTTTCGAGAGAAATATTTCGACGTCTTCTTTCTCTCTTTATTGCATTTTCTTCCTCAAATGAAGGTATTCATTCGAATCTGCAAGGAATAGATCTTGTTTATTCCAAAGTTGGGATTTTCGTTCGATGTATTAGAAAATAGAGAAATTTGTTTGTTTGTCCTTTTTTTCGTATGCGCATGTACTCGCGAGATATAAATATATAAATAATTAAAGAAAGAAAATTAACGAAAAATGGTTTGACATTCGGATATATTAACGAACAAATGACAATGGCGATATAATAGAATGTTAAATAAAGTCGAGGGTCCATGTACGTATATACATAAATACATACATAGGTGGATATACCGATCGTCATTTATATGAAAGCTCGCAAATATTTGAAGTACCGCTGGATGACGACGGGATGCAGTGTGTTTTCGAACTCATCGGCGCGTCATGAATAGAAAATTAAAGTCTGTCTCGTTCGGGCCGGATACTAAAAGGGAAAAAGATAGACAGAGACAGAACGTCGATATGGAAAGTGTCTTTTCAAATTATCTTACGATAACTTTTTAATGAAAAGAATATTACGGATGTATCGTGACAAAGAGAGAGAGAGAGAGAGAGAGAGAGAGAGAGAGAGTGTGTTTGGTTCGAACCCTCTTCCGATGTTTTACTTGAACGACAAAGTTCTTTTCAACGGCTCGACGTAGAGTGGCACTTTATATCCTTCAACGGCGTAAAGAATATTTTATTTAATGAAGCTCTAATATAAATATCGAAGATTAATCGAGTCGTAATGCGCTCGTTCTTGGATGATAAAGTACCCTCGTCCCGATAACCGCAGAGTCATCGTCCATCAATATTACCCGCGTATATTTTGCTCCTAGTATGGATGAAGTCAAACTCCATTTTAGCCTTGACGTGGAAAGTAAGTTAGAAACTTTTCGTGACTCTTAAAGAGGAGAAAAAGATGAAAAAGAAGAAGAAGAAGAAGAAGTAAAAAAAAATGAATAAAAAGATGACGAGAAAGTAGAAGAATCCATTTTCTCGTAATTATCTACATAGAATGACCTTGACGATCTCTTACGTCGAAAGATTCGACGTTAAAATGACGAAATAGTTTTTTTTTCTCTTACAGAGAACCGTTAAAACTTTGTTTTAATAAAAGACGGCGAGTTACATTTAAACGTGAAAGAGGATAAGGGAAATGGAGACGAAGGAAGAAAGAAATAAAGCTGCATATATGTGAAATAATGCATACGCAGTAGAATGTGTGCGTGTGCGTGTGCGTACGTGTGGTTCATAAACAATTCCATATGGTCGGAAGCTTGGATATCTTCGTCGTCTGTATGCCGTCCAACAAAGATCGAGATTCTTCCTAGTTTCCTCGATATCTACGTTTCTCTTTCTCTCTCTCTCTCTCTCTTCCTTTTCCTCTTCCTCTCTCCATTTCCGGAGTGAGTGAGCCTTATAGCGTTTATACCTCCATGCCTTCCTTCGGGTTATGCCTTTGGGATTGTTATATACGCTCGTCGACGATTACGCCACCCTCCGTGCGTGTGTCTAGAACTTGCTTAAAGAAAGAGAAAGAAAGAGAGAGAGAGAGAAGGATCCATAACCGTAACGCGGCACAGAAGGTCGAACTTCGGTTTTGGACGAGCACAAATCTCTCGTAATGACAGATAGACGTCGAGTCTCGACCCCTCATCGTCGTAAGCCGTCGCGAACCCACCGAACCCAACCAAGAAAATGTCAAGGGGTTGGAAAAGCGTTGCGAAAGAATTCGACTCTTCGACGTAGGATTGGTATTTCGTTGGGATATCTTTTTACTCGTTGCGAAAAAAATAATTTTTTCCCTTCTTTTTCTTTACTTTTTTTCTCCTTTATTTATTTATTTTTCTTTTTCTTTGCTCCTATGCATTCTTTCATTTTGTCGTAATTCCTCAATTTCGCGATGAAACCTCGTTAACCTTATATATTTATTCATCGGTCGGAATTGACGTTATCGTATTGAAAAAAAAAAAAAAAACAAAAAAATTATTCTACATTAGATTTCATGTTTTTTCCTTTTTTTTTTTTTTCAAAGGATCATGACATTAAATTATCTTTTTTCTTCTCCTTGTTCTTTTTTGAAATGTATCTTAATATAACGGAATAATTATCGATAATTTGAGTATTGAACGAATTTCTAGGAAGGTAGGAACGTAAAGGATCGGGGAAAGAAAAAAAGAAATATTAAAAGGATAATTCGGAGCGAACGATTTTTCGTTCGGACGAAAATCGTAATCAGAGAAGGGAGTAATCTTGCCCGTAACATCGAGACAGAAAATTCGAGACGAACGATCGTATCGTATGGTGGTGGTGGTGGTGGTTGTGGTAGACGATTTTACAGCTCGCTTTTTTCCCTCCCGGCGGATTGACCATTTGACCATTAATTCCAATCACACAGCCCGGTGACTTTTAATTACCAATAAAAATGCTCGAGCGATGCCCGATGAGAGAAAAATTACGGCTCGGCCGAGACGTGCACCCTCCGTTCGTTCGTATCGATTACTTCTCTCTCTCTCTCTCTCTCTCTCTCTCTCTCTCTCTCTCTCTCTCTCTCTCTCATTTTCCTGTTCCTCCTCTTTTTCCAAGCATTTTTATCCACCCCTAGAAAGGGTGGGTTGATACCGATGCCAGTGGTCAGAGGCTAAACAGTTTTGTCCGTTCGTGAAGATCACGAAGATCCGGAAGTACGAAGAACGCCGAGCTCGTTTCGATTCCGGAAATGAGGAAAGCGAAAAAACGTGTTTGAGCGCTTGGGGGGCGAGAGCGTGTCGGAGGTCGGTCTCGTGTTGGACGAGCAATTGAATAAAGTGAAGGCGTCAATATGTGACGGTAAGGCGGGGGTGAATATGGTAGAAGGGCGAGAAAAGAGTGTGCCGTCGTTCTCGACCACCCTTCGAGGATATATCCCCTTTTGTCTACAAAAAAAGAGAGAGAAAGAGAGAAGAAAAAAGAGGAACAGATCGATTCTCGATAGTTCGATTTTCTATTTAAAAGCTTATTATATCTTCACGATCCTCTCTTTATCACTTTCATTTTTTCGACGTGTTAATCTAATTCCAAATATTTTTACCGCTCACAAATGATCAAAATATGAACGTCGGATTTGGGAACGAAAGACTAATTGCACTTAGAACAATCTTAACGAATTTTTACCAATAACTAAGGAAAATAAAAGAGAATTAAAAAAAAAAGGAAAAATAATTATATATAATTATTTACTATTTTATATTAATAGTATTTATTCATAAACAAAATCAAACGGTCTCGTTTCCGTTCTGTGTATACATTTCTCTCTCTCTCTCTCTCTCTCTTTTTTCTTGTTTTGTTTTTCATTTTACGCTAAAAAAGGTAGGTGTAACGCTCGACGTGATAGCAGCTGCAAACTTCCTAGAGCCCGGAAGCTCACGATAGCCGTTGGATCGAAGGTTAATTATAATTACGTAGATACGAGTTAATCGCAATGCGGTAGACAAGGATAAAAAAAATGAACCCGTTTCTTCAACGTCTCGCTTTAAAGAGTGCCACTGAGTATGAAAAAAGGGGAACATGGTAAAAATAAAAGATATATTGTAGAAAGGAGGAAACGTGTAAAAGTGTGAGAAGTAATTATTAGTTATATATGTAAGTACTCATACTTCGCGTGTGCACGTTGGTAAGTATTATACGTAACACTTGAGGTGTGTCACTCAGTCGATAATTGAAGAATACTTTTTCTTATTATACTATTAACCATTAAATATATATATATATATATATATATATATATATATATATATCAAGTTAACTTTGTTACATTTATATTAAAATACGTGAGAAAACTATTTCTGTTCTATGATGACAAAGTTGCAATTATCGAATAATCCTGAATAAATATATATAGTTATCTTCCTAAGTAAAATAAATGAAAATTCATTATTATAGAATATCGATCGATCGATCTCTCTCTCTCTCTCTCTCTCTCTCTCTCTCTCTATCTATCTATCTATCTATCTCTTTTTCTCTTTCTCTTTCTCCTTCTCATAAAATATTTATTTATTTATATGAAAATAATATTTTAAAACAAAACAAAAATTTTTCTTTGGGTTAATTTGTTTATCTTATAATATACCCATTAAGAGTTTAACAGTGTTATCAAAAATAGACCTTCGATTAATTTTAATCTCATCGTTTCTTATCCATCTAAAACTAGATAATATCAAATATCATGGACATTGTTGGAAGGGTCGAGTCCGAGGACTCGATCACGAAACTTATTTCAATAAAGCAAATGGAATAGGCTACACTGAGAAGTGAATAGCACAGAAATAGATAGAGGGAGAGAGAGAGAGGGAGAGAGAGAGAGGGAGAGAGAGAGAGAGAGAGAGATGAAATGTTAGAGTGGGAGGTTAGGGCTATGATGGAGCCGTCAGTACATCGTGATCCACGCATCATCAACATTGACGACCTCCGTCCGCTTTTTGGCCCGACCAAAGCGTTCTCCCTCTCTCTTCTCAGGGCCATTGCGCCAGTTTACGAGCCTGCGGGG